>KZ807300.1:205500-216818 GCA_000696205.2 Oncopeltus fasciatus | reverse complement strand
AAATAAATTATTAAATAAATTTAAACTAATAATTTGAAACGAATAAAAAGTATCGTAATTATTAAAAATATTTGTATTGAGAATAAACTCAATAGCTCCATCCCTAGGCAATCGCTATTAATTTTAACCTCTAGAAGGCTATAACTACTGAGCTCGGCCTCTTCTAAACAACGCTACTAATACATTTTTGTCCTATCAGTTTTTATCATACCTTCATCATTTCCACTTCAAAGAAATAATTTTCAAATTCATATCGTACAAATAATCATTTGATTTCCTATAACTTTACACTTTTCTTTTAAACTTTTATTTATTCATTAGGTTTCAGTAAATATAAAAACATTGTTTAATTACAATGAAGAACTAAAAAATAACAAGAGCATAGAAGGTGACTAATGGCATCACTCTTAATTTTATAATTAATAATATAGCATAAAACTCAGAGGATTAACCTCCATATTGCATTTTTTTTTTTTTTTGCGTCTGTTATTAATTATCCAGGAGTGCCTCTGGGTATTATCCTTTAACCCTGTTATTTTTCAAAATATACTATTATATACAGTTTTACCCAGCCTTAGACTGGTTAGGGAACCATTCTTCATCAGATGAAAAAATATCAGATGGTATGAGTAGTTCACTGGACGTAAACCTTGAAACGCGAAAAAAATACATCTGCAACATTTATTGGCCCATAGACCACAATGACCACACATAGAACTTATATATGTACTATATTTTTGAAAATTAAATTCATTATAGTGAGCACATTCCAAATCAAGAGCTTAAGGGGAAATAGAATGCAAACCCGTAATACTGAAAGGTCTTACGGTCAATATCGAGATAGAATTCATTTTCCTTGCATTGGGTACACGTATAATGAACCTCTCATTTATATTACGGTTAGGTAAATAAAGATTGTTTTATTTTAGTATTTTAAGGATGTATAGAATATTTCCTTTTTTTATTAATATGTAAACCATGCATTTTTTTTAATAGATGGTTTTCTAAAGTAACATATTGTAAAGCACAATGACAATTACTGCTAAATACTAACCTCAATAACTAAACAAATAAAACATTATTTGACGCCATTTAGAATTCAAAAAAATCAAGATAATAATGAGTACAAAAACTATGACCTCAAAAGTCTGATGACCAAAAGACTGGCATAAGTGAATTTCTTCCGTATAAGCATTTGTCGTAAATTTCGTTATTGATTATATGTATGTAATAAAATTACATTTTACATTGTGTTCAATAACATTTAATATTAAAAATTTTGGCCTCCCTCTAAAGCTTTCTCCCATCTGATTTTAAGAAAAACTAATCTCAAGTGCTTACAATGAAAACATTAATACCGAATTAGGTAAAAACAAACGAAATTATAACCTCTTTTTCATTTTTTTTTTCAATGATTTTGAAAGCAAATATTATAAATGGAAATGAACATTTTACAACAATTTGGTTTTAGACATTTTTTTCGCTATAATAACTAAAATATAAAATTTAAATTTTGACCTTCACCTGAACCCGACCCCGTTAATTACAGTAATTAACAAAGTCATCCGGCTTTCAAAAAGAAAGTTAAACATTAAATTCTGTGACATATATTTTTTTTTTTTAATTGGGGTTATTTAAAGGAAGCCTATTCTATATTTTGCCACATGTCAGCCAAGGTCTGGTCTCTCACGCAAGGCTTGAAAGTCCCAAATGGATCCCCCAGCTTACCAGACGCATTGATAACGTTTATACAATCTTCAAGCTTTTGTAATACAATCTTCTATGATAGATATTACACAATAACAGTTAATTTCTTTGAGAATTCTCTAAATATAGTTTAATTCCCTCTGCCTAGCGCTCAGATGCCTGCCCCACTTGTTTGATATTAGTTCAGACTAATTTAATAGTGAATAGTGTATATCGAATGAGATTGGAATGCAATTTAATCATTGTACCAACACGGCTAATATGGAGTGTGTATATTAACTTGTGTGAAGGCGACTGACATTGTAATTAAATGCCCAGTAATGAACCTCAAACTTTGAAATTTAACCTTTTGACATATTTGTAATTAACATGGGTCTATTTAGTGAGCATTATTTTCATTTACTCTTTAATAAGAATTATTTTAGATTTAGAGTTTATCATGCTTTTAATTTATTTTTAATTTTTCCGTAATACATACTGTCTAGTAATTCAATTACGTCTGGAAATGGGAATCATATACCTCGCATTTATAATTAGGAAAAATTAAATTTAAATTTAAATTTTTGATTCAGAGAAGCCCACCCTATGAGTTGTTTCAATTAGTTGTGTTACTCCGAAAATATTTACTTCATTGATTGGTAATTTTTCTTTAAACTAAACATTAACTCCGCTGCAGAATTATTTTTTGTGCGCGTACTTGGTTTTGCAGGCACCAATCCCAATCCCTCACTCCCATTGGTCCAATTTTGCTGAATAACGATCACAGCTTTTTGTTTATAAATATTTTATTTGGTTGTGGTATTTTATCCCACGTAAATTTTAAACAATTAATGAGAGGGAATAGAATAAAAAATCTATCTGTCCCAGCGAGGAATCGAACCTGGATCTCCTGCTATCCGGGCCACAACTGGTAAGTGCACCGGCCCAGCAAGCAGGAGATCCAGGTTCGATTCCTGGCTGGGACAGATAGATTTTTTATTCTATGCCCTCTCATTAATTGTTTACAGCTTTTTGTTTTGCATTTAATAGCTACATATCGAATTTAAGATAATTCATTAAGAAAAAGGTATAATTGTGTAGGATCACACACAAATATATATTTGAAATATTTCAAATAATCGTTTAATTAGAGCACGAAAACAAAAATGTTTATTTTTTTTTATTTTCTTATCCGAGCATTATCATTAAATTTGAAACAGACTCCATAAAAATTATGATCTCGACTCGCGTGAAGAATTTTTGTAATTTAATAAATATATTTCACAAACATGAGATAAGATTGCAATTACTTCGTGATTGCAATTAATTTAACTTCTTATTAGACATCAATAAATGTTCATAGTTTCATGTTTTCATTTATATAAAAACTAAATTTAATATACAAATGAGATATAGATAATCAGACAACATACATTTATTACAAATCCTAATTTGAATAACAAAATAAATCGCAATAAATTGTTTTAATGCTTTTGGTAATAAACTTTTCGGAAGATTAAAACTCTACTACTTTTTGTTAGATGATTTTAGTTGGGGTTCGGTCAAGATAGATCCAAAAAAATACAAATTTAAAATAATAAAAAAAGTTATTTTATTTTTTAAAATATTATTATTATTATTCTAGCAGATAATCTTTTAAAAAATACACTTTTTTATTAGTTTGTATTGTTTTGGATCTACCTTGACGGGACCCCAACTAAAATCATCTAATAATAATATCTACGGTCAATAAACTCTCCATTTGTACTATTTTTAGTTGTGGTTAAGAAGTCAGGTGATGATACTGGTACATCTCCTATTAGTAGCTTTTAGCGAATTTCCCTCGAGGAAAAGAAGCTATTCACGTTGTTTTGTCTTATTCCTCTCTCGGATATTAATGTTTATATTGAATTAAATAAAATANGCGGCCACAAGCAGGATATATATATATATATAAAGAGAACTTAAGTAGTATAAAAGATAAAATAAAACAATGTGAGAAAGAAGAGTAGTACACTCTACTCAGAATTACAACAAAAGAATGAAGTAACGCCAGCAAAGAATGGCAGAAAGACAAAAGAAGGAATGAATGAATGAATGAACGAGACCAACTACTTGATTCACGCTTTCACAAGTTAAAATAAACCATCAAAAGACTCGGAAAACAGCTTTAAATGGAGAGTTTACTTATTGATACATTACTGAATAGAGAACAATTGACTATCCATTTAGTTTTGAATGATTCAGTTCAGATTGTCCCCATAACACACCCTTAGTTGATGACGTCACTACAACAAGTTAACATAATCTATTAAGTTAATTTTTTATTTCTGTTTTAACTCATGAATTTTTGTTTAAGGCTTGCAAAAAAACCTCCTTCCCCTCTTACACATTTTGAGATCATTTTTTGGGCAGAAAGGCATATTATTGAGGACAAAAAAACGTAGTAATAATCTTTTACGTCATATTGGGGCCACTAAATGAAGAATGTCGATTTCGTAGATTATTCTTTTAGTCTGAAAAAGCCTTCTTAGAAAAATCAATCAGTCATTGTGGTAAGAATATTTCAGATCTTATTTAAAGTAAAGTAAAAAATATTGAATATTTAAGTATACAAAGAAATTACTTAAATTAAAATAAAATAAGTCTAATTTACATAGCTTTGAAACAAATTTTACAATTAGAATAATTTGGAGTATCAAAAGTTCAATTTTTAGTAAATTCTCAAATTAAATAAAAGTTAATTTAACGTAACGTGATGTATAACCTGATTTATTATTTATGAAAATTAAAATATCAAGTAAAAGTAAAAATAAAAAAATTTATAAATGATTTAATGAAAACCACTTTTTTCTTCATTTTTTATTCTGTAACCTTAAATGATAAAACCATTATCACAAAATTATTTTTTAATGTCATTATCAAAAAGTATTCAATCATCGATAAGTTATTTAATTTTATACATTTCGAAAATCTAGAAAACATGCAAATATCTCAATTTCAAAATTCGCTGATTTAAAATTGCTTTATTTACTAGTAATTGCTTTAGTAGGACATAAATATTTTAATAAGTACGTTTAATAAGTGAAAATGAAACTAAATAAGAAAATATTTACTGATGCAAAGTTAATTACGCTTTGCAACAGCTTCCTATCCACCACTCAGGGGCGGTTTATAATATTTTATATAATATTTTTACACTTTGAAACAGTAATAATATTTATAAAGAAGTCGTTCAAGATATAATATATAGAAAAAATATATGGCTACCCCACCATAAGCCATATATTTTATTATATATTATATCTTGAACTACTTCTTCATAAATATTATTACTTTTTCAAACTGTAAAAATATTCAAAAAAAAACTACAGTGCTGTTTTTAGATTATGAAAGAATATCGGGAATAAAAGAAATGAAAAAAATACCAGAATTTTTCGTTAATTTTGTAAATATTTTTTCTGCTCTAGAAAGACTTTTTGGAAAACTTAGGAGTTATGGTTACACTTTACCAGTCAGATATTTTGTAGTACAGTTCAATGAATAAGAAATTTACTAGAAAATAGTGTAGCCTACAAGAAACTACAAGCACGGTTTTTGAAGAATTTCTTTCTACTTTAAAAAAAAAAAAATATGGAATTTTGTAAAATTCCACCCTGAGCAACTTTAAAAATAGAATTAATAATTTCTTATGAAATGTTATTTTGTCTTTTATGAATTTTTTTTTTTTTTTTGCCAAAAGAATAGAGTATGATTCATGAGATTTGAGAAATATTTTATCAATTTGCAATAATCCAGGAAAAAACATATTTTATTCCTTAGTCAAATTTCTAACAATTTAAACGCACACATCATTTCTCGACAATACTTTAAACCTTTTAGTAAAATCACAAAACTAGACTTGACTTATTCCACTGGTAGTTCCAGGATATGTCCCGCCAATTCATTCAAGTATTAAGATGGAATACAGAAATTCGTTATTTTAGAACAGAGCTATTGACATTTATTACTGAGGTTTTGAAAAAGTTTGCTACATTTAGCATATAGCCTTCACATTTAATTTATATTTAATTGTATAAAATCAAATGTAAGACCCAAAAAATTTAAGTGAGATTGTAAATCTTCTTTATTCAATTAGATATATAACATAATTAAATGAAATTAAATAGCAAACAACGACAAAAAGGAAAGAAAAAAAAAAAGAAATTATCATGATGAGGAAAATCATTTTGAACATTCTAATTCGGGGAAAATATAATTTCCGTGAAACACTCAGGAAATTGCTTCCTGAAAAGAAAACATTTCTTTTGACTAAGGTTTTTCATATGGAAAATAAATGAAAAAAATATTAGAGAACTTTCCACATAACCCTAACTGCTTATAACTCTTATAACGGCTTTTTTCTATTTACAAGGTTAAAGTTGGCTTGTAACAGGTACAAATAGAGGTGTTTTCCCATTTTATATCATAAAAACTATTTTTCTCAAAGATGCTACTTCTAGATTTAGAAAAAAAATAACAAATTACGTATCTCTTTAATAAATAAACTCTGAGATGATTTTAGTTGGGGTTCGGTCAAGGTAAATCCAAAAAACACAAATGTAAAAAAAGTATTTTTTAATAAAGGATTATCAGCCAACGTTTCGACTTACATTGTAAGCCATCTTCAGGGCTATCATGAAGTTGAGAGTGGACGTCCTGTACATGCTTACATTGTAAGCCGAAACTTTCCATTTTCAGTCTTGGAAATGTGAACTTAGGGACAGGACGTCCTCTCTCATCTTCATGATAGCCCTGAAGATGGCTTACAATGTAAGCCGAAACGTTGNCAATACTCGACATCACACTATTAAATAATTTTCTTAATATACGTTTTTTTAATAATTATTAAAAAAATAAGATGTTATAAAATTTAATTATTTTAATTCTGTAGATTATTTCTAACATTAATATTAACGAAAATATTAAGATAGGAGTATATTAAAAAAAATTAAAACACTATAAGTTACTGATATGTGAAAAAAATTACCTGTAGTTCTCAGTGAAATTCTACAATTATGTGTATACATGGTAATCAATTTAGTATTTAAGTTTTCCTTTTATTTTATTTTTTAAAGCAATAACTGACTTCTTTAATAATAATGAAATAAATCGAGAGAAGGGGAGGCAGGGCTTAAAACTTAGAGGAGAACCAAATTTAAATATTTTCAATATCTTTCTCATTGTTACGAAAAAAAATTATATGTCTAAAATGAAATAATTTTTCATCATTTATATTAAGAAAAACCATTAACAATGAAACTTATAGAATGGGCAAATCCCGCTTATTTTTAAATGCAGAAACCAAATTCAATATTTATACTTTCTGTTAAAAACGTTGATAAATTAATTTTTGGCTGCTGTTTGATGAGTCCTGGGCACGTTTGAAGAAATACCAAAATGAATAATCGTTAATATTTTGTTATTATTTGTATTATGACGAACGTTTTCCGATTGCAATAAGTGGAAAAATAAGTTTCTACAGTTTATGCTCTTTAGATTTTTTAAACAAAAAAAAACTCATATTAAAGAAAATATCAAAGAACTAACAATAATTTTGAGTACTTCTCCCGCTCTTTAACGACCTATTGGTATAGCCTTAACGATCCTACTTTTTTCACTGATTTCCTTGTCTTCCTTAGAAAATCAAATTAGTCATTTGCTTACATCTATGACACTTTTTAATTAAACTTAATGATAGACTTAATTAAAATAGTTTCTGCTTGGGAAAATGGGTAAAAAAAGTAGTATTGTTACTAAGGAATTGAAGGATAGACCTGTACGGGAAGGGGCCAATTGAAAGATGCCACATGCTTCCTTACTTTGGAGAAAGGAAGTAGGAATACTTAAAAATCCTATTAGAACCTTTTAGGCCTGCCTCGTCACTTCCACGAAGTTATAAAAGCAGCTCGCCAGCAACCCCCCAAGTCAGTGATAAGTTAGACTCTGTCTGTGTCAATTTCCGTGTAAGATCGCGTGTCTCAGACCTTCGGGTTGGTTGCAGCCTCTGCAATGTCGCTAACAGTTAAATGATAAGTGGCAGTAATTAACATGTTCTTTTGAATCCTCTTTGTAAATATCCATATTTAACTTATTTGTACATATTAACTAATTTATCAGCTGTATGTAATTTATATTTTCTATTTAAATAAATATAAATATTTATTTATTTATATTCTGGACAGCAGAATGCTGAAATCGGAAACCAAACTGTTTACCAGGACGAATATTTAAGGAATTTATTTTAGGCGTCATTCGATTTAGAAGAACTTTCTGAAGGTAGGATAATGTTCTATGAACAGGAATATCAGTTTCGAGATTCAGGGTGAAATCGAAAAATTTCATAGGAGTGGAAGAATTCAGGAAAAGGAAAGACTCAACACACTGTAGTCAGCTGAGGAAAACAATTGCTATATTGGGGAGAATTCAGAGTATTGGCCTGGAGACTTGTCATAGCCGGGTGCTTTGAATTTAGGCAGATGTAAAGTTATAAAAATATTTAACATTTTTGTCCACTGAAGGGTTTTAATAGACTAGTACTCAAATCTTACCTTTTCAACCGTTTCTTTTGGGTCCGGCAAGGATCTAATGAGATAGGAAGCGTTCCACAGGGCGGTAAGTTCTGATAAATCCTTTTTACCCTGTACACTGAAAATATCCCCATCCGTCCAATTATGCTCCTGGCCCTCGTTTATTACGACAAAAGAATCCTATTTTCCCATTCTAATCCTAAATCTGCTTCCTGCATCTTGCAAAGAGCAACTAGACACTATTTAGCGGCGGTAAACCAAAAGGAGAATCAAAATAAATGTGTGTAAGTGGGTCCAAATTCATTTCTAACTACAAATAGAATATTTTAAGAATTATGCTTTTAATTGCATCTCCAAATTCCTTGCTGATTCCGTTGGTTACCTTCCATCTTGACTCCACAACTTGATTAGGTCAAGCATACAAAACTCAACAGACAAGAACACAACAGACGTCAAAGGCTACTTACAGACTGGTAAACAGGCATTCACAGCTAACTTTACAAAAAGCATACTTACTCCCTGACATAAATTTTCAACATTTAAACGAATTGAACATACGGTACAGAGCACAAAGATGCCGCTCAGCTCCAATAAACAAGGAATGCAACCCTTTCAAAATATAATTCAAAGAAATATAGTCTCCAAATATGAAATATATCTAACCCGATATATCCTAAAAACCCCTACAATTATAAAATCCCTATTTTAATACCCCATATGTGTAAGACCACATCTGCACCCGCTTCCTACTTTTCCGTGGTAATTTCCAATTTCATCCTAATCCATTTGCCCAATCCTTGCCGACGGATTACAATCCTTAACTCTCTCTGCGCCGAATAAAATTGGCCTCGCGACTTCATGGACCTTAAAGCATAAATTTACTAGGACTGGGAGTAATGGACTCTTTTTTCCTGCACCTCATTTATATTCTTAATATCAACAAATTAAAAATGTTTTTAAACAGAATGTGTAATACATTTTTTTTTAATTATAAAATTCTTATTGTTTTAAATAGTTCTAATTTAAGTACGGGTATAACTCGAAAATAACAAAAATTATTATTTACAGTGAGGATCAAGAGAGAATCTAAGATTAAAATACATCCATACATATGCATATATTTAAACATGTTATTTTATCAATCTAACACTCATCAGGCCCATTTATATATATATAGAGAGAGAGAGAGAGAGAGAAAGAGAGGGAGACTGAGAGAGTATCTCTTCACTTCTCACCGACGAAGGGCGAGAGATCCCTGAGATATTGCTCCTTGAGATATTTTCTTTTTGTGTGTGCACTGTACTCTCTATCCCACCTGTTCTTGATATATATACCGTAAATATTTCTTATACGAAAATAAAACCTATATAATATTTATAAAATCCATAAAACGTTAAGACAAATTTATAATCAATACATACAAATAAATATCCACTATACCATAATGTATTTATATAATTGGGTAGAGTGTAAATCTATCATATATTTTGTAATACTAAAAGTTTTTAAATTATACGTTTATATGGAAAAGTACAAGATAAAATTAAACATATAAATAAAGTAACACATTTAAACAAACCCGTTACATATCAAATTTTACTGCCTTCAAAACAATATACCAAACAGTATCACAAAATCAGAGGTGGTTATAATCGGATATGTAGATATTCGTCAGCCATTCCTATCAGAATGTTTTGTGTCCAGTAAACCTCCGAGAGAGAAGAACTCTCTACGTAACAAATCTATCTGTTTTTTATTTTAATTATTATTAAATTTTCGGGTAAATATAATAAGATACAAATAAATTGGGAATTACATTTCTNTTTTATTTTAATTATTATTAAATTTAAAAAGTTGTAAATAAATATTGTTGATATACCTACATTAAAGCTATGTGAGTTTTGTATTCTAAAACTTCTAAGAGTTATACTATATTTATTTTAAAGAACTGTTTCAAATAAACTAAATAAATGATCCAGAAATAAGCCATGTGATATTTATAGTATGTATAAATCTCTTAAATTCTTATTTGATAGTATTAGAGTATTTTAAAGCTAGTATAAATTAATTTTAATAAACAGGGTCGTTTTTCAATGAAGATCGGCTACATAATTTGCTTAGACAAGATCTACAGAGGTTGAATTTATGATTATTTATGGATTTGATTTTAAAAAAATTGTTCAAAATCCCGAAAAGAAACCTGAAAGATCAGTGAAGAATTATAATTAAATAAATGTTACAGATTAGATAATTATTCACTTTTGATCGGTCTTAATCGTCCCAAAATAATAAAAAGTTTATAAATACTTCAAATTGTGGCTTTTTTTATGCATTCTCTAAAGAGACTCCAAAGACACCACCACTCCATTCAACTTGTCGAAATTTTTTTTTTTGCCTTTATTTGCTTCTAGCATAAATTAATTGAATTTTAAATATATACGAATGATTCTCAATGAAATATATATGATACATTATAATATCATATAAGTAGAATTAAGATTTATGCCTCAGAATAGTCAAAAGATGTATGAATTCAATAAACACAAATATCTATGCATTTTCCTCTTACATAAACCTCTTTCATAATTTTATACAAGAGAACATATTGATATTTAGACATGTTTACATGATAAATTTTAATTAAAATTTATTTTCTACTAGACACTATTTTCTACCTCATAATTTCTCGACCGCTTTGTATTGCTACTTCAAAGGCTTGCATACATGTAAAAGTCACTCATTAAAAGATTAGAAACTTTATTAATATTTATTGATCATATTTTTATATGGCTCTCATTGTTAAATTATAAAAACCACTTAATATATTTAAGATATACATTATATAAGAATTAACAATTAATGTAATGTAGCTCATTATTATTGTAATATAGGTAAATAGATTTCGTTTTAAAATAGAATTGTATACTATAATTTGACAATATCCTAGTAGAAGAATTCAATTTTTGGGTCAAAATCTATTTACGGTCCTTGTGATCAATTCGATATCTGAAGATAAAATGATTATAAAATTTGAAAAACTTTTATTATATATATGTATATATA
>KZ807300.1:179565-204031 GCA_000696205.2 Oncopeltus fasciatus | reverse complement strand
ATTTTTAAATAATAACCTTCTACTTTGATCATTAATAAAAAAAAAAAAAAATATATATATATTTATTTATTTATTTATTTATACACGATACATAATCTACACTCACAGAGGTCAGTACACAAGAGTAGAGGAATTGCTAAGGCGCTTAATTAATTCTATCAAAAATAACATATATTTTGTTTGATTAGTAAGCAAACATGAGTATAATTAAATTCAAAAAGTCCCGCATGGGCTCTACAAACTAGTAGATTGGTAGATATTCTACGTTCCTTAGAAGATTCATAAGGTAAAACGTGAAGGTAGAAGGAAAAGTGAGGAATGTGCTCAGCTTCAGTAGTTGCATTCGTAAATATCTCCCTTCCGTTAACAATCGTTTCTTGTGAATATTATACAAAGCATAAACATTATAAAATTCAATTTTAAAATTATTATGTCTTATAATTTTTTTTCATAAACGTAATAAAAATGAAGATATTACAATAATAAATTTTGTTGTATCACTAGAAGCTCCTCCCATCTCCTCCGTAAAAACAGTACTTATATATGGCTCTGAATGTTGGACTGCAACTAAATCCCATAAGCAAGTTCTTCTAAAGTTTCAGAGAAAAGCGCTTTGTCGAATCTATGGTAGCATATGTGAGCATGTTGCTTGCAGAAGAAGGACGGATGCAGAGTTAAATGATGCTTATAACGACATAGATTTGTCCACAATCATTAAGACTTTGCAGGGTATATCATCATGTTGCTCAAATATATCAGATACCATTCAGAATACCAGAGCAGACGCTATGGTACTTGGCGGGTTGGGCATCCGAGACTCCATTGGGGAGAATGTGGGGCTGCCGACTCAAGATCTCTGCTTGGTCTTAGGGAGTGGAAGTTGTAATCATATAAAAATTATTTGTCCACCATCCAGGAAACGTTTAAAAAAATTTGTTTATTAACTAGTGCGGACACGGATAGCTATATATACAGTCGGTATTCATCTCTCTCCGCTTCTGTTTCCAATGAACCTGAACAAGTAAGTGGGTACCATTCTAATACACCAATCAAATTGAGCAATATTTTCCATTAAGGAGTGATTTCATTATGGATGTGTAGAATGGAATATGAGACCAACTATTGGTTAAGGAAGGAGCTTTTATTAATCCCTGTTTTACTCTGGATTTATTCATAAGAAAAAAACTCATTAAATCAAAACGTGTGTGAGTGTGAGTTTTTAGAAGCAACCTACCTACCTTAAGAAGATATCTATTTGTTGGTTTCATTAACGTCGGAAAGAAATAAAGGTAACTCTCTTTAAGCTTCGAGAACAACGAGGCGGTGAAGAGAGTGACCAGATGTTCGTGCTGGGTCAGTGAAAATTAAATATGATAGCATAAAATTTTACCCCTCTCCATTACTCAAACAAATCAGTCATTAATGAACCCCAGAGGGTCAGAACGGTTTGCAAAAAAGAGCTCAAATCGAACTTATCTCTATATATACATAATATATATACCTGGTATATATACCTGTGGATTTTGTCATTTAGAGACACTGCTAACCCAAACATACATATATAGAATCAAGAATAAATATTTATTTCTTCATCTGAATGCTCACTAAGGAGATACCATAGTTATCTAGAAGAATACATACTCACACAGTATATTTGTGTGTATTCTTAAATTTGAATTCAGGTAGAGAAACAAATATTTATTCAATATGTATGTTTAAGTTAACAGTACTACTAAAGGGCAAAAGACACCGGTTATCACCTGAGCAAAGTGAAACGTCCATCCGCAAATAATAATAATAATAACCCCAAACAATAATAATAATAATAATAATAATAATAATTCGTTAAATAAGCACATTTCCCATACATGAAAGATAAATGGGTTCTGAAAAGCCAATAAATTTATGTATCATTTATAGGTTATTCTATATATGGTGTGCGTACGGGTGCGTGTGTGTGTTCGTGCGCGCGAGTGTGTGTGAGAATAAATGCGTGCATGACTGCTTAAATATTTAACCTGTTTTTGTTCTCAAACATACAGGGAGGGCGTAGACCCCTTTGAGAAATTAGGAGCGCGGCAGGGGCAGATCACTCTGGTAGATCTCACTAGGTCTGGCTATGTCATTTCAATAACAGACTATGTTATATTGGCAATGTCATGAAATATATAACAGATTTGGCATCATCCTTTCTCCGTATTATGTATGTGTGTGTTTGTGTTTATGTTAGGGAATATCATTATAAGTGTTTATTAGATAAGGTAAAATATAGAAAATTTTCAGTTCATTTACCCAGTTAAATCAAAATCGACCCCCCCCCCTCTCCCCAGCACCTATATATATATCTTTGAAACTTATAAATTCGATAGAATTCCTCATGCTATTCCTTGCAAGGCATAATGTTTATCTTTCATTAAAGTAATCGACCATGGTAATAATAGGGTGAAATGAGAAAGTAAAAATTATATTTATATTAGAATTCAGGCGTTGTTTCAGCCTCAAAAATTAGCTTCAAACAACACCATAATTCTTAATATTTATAAAGTATAGACCAGATCAATCAAATACGGTTATATATTTAATTGAAATTTTTGGTAATCGAATATTTGAAAAAGTAGCAATGCTTGACACTTGTTTTGTTTTTGGACCGAGATAGCAGCCGTTGTCTAAACAAAGAGTATGACCAGCTGGTCACTCACCTAATGGGATCTTGTCGACGGTATTTGAGGCAGAGGCGAGAGGGAACGCGGCCACAAGCAGGGCCGCCGCGACCACGGGGAGGCACCGGCCCGACATCGCACACACTACTGGCGAGATGGAGGGATGCTGGGGATGACGTCAGAGAGGCCCTCCCCTCCGCACCCCGCCCCGACTCCCACCCATAACTCCCCNTCATCCTTTCTCCGTATTATGTATGTGTGTGTTTGTGTTTATGTTAGGGAATATCATTATAAGTGTTTATTAGATAAGGTAAAATATAGAAAATTTTCAGTTCATTTACCCAGTTAAATCAAAATCGACCCCCCCCCTCTCCCCAGCACCACCCCTCAAGAAATTTTGTTTTACATTCAATAAGTTTCGCGTAAGAAATTTCTTAGAATTCGATGAACATAATTTGAAGAAATTTGGTATTTAGGTTCTATCTGTTTCGAAGAAATGGAAATTTTATACTACTAAGGTTCACTAATCTTAAAGAAGTTAAAGGTTGAAATTTTAAACCTGCACTCACAGGAAAACGTTTACAAGTATCAACCTTGGGTTGAGGATATATTGACAAACGCTTTCGGCAATTTTTGTTCTCTTAGTTTATTTTTTGAATATTCGACGATTATCCAAAAAATAAAAAATTGTTCTGTTAGAGAGTAGTAGGAGATTATCGGAAAGTTTGAATCCCGTAATCTTTTTCGCCTATTTTATTTTATTTATAACAACTCT
This sequence comes from Oncopeltus fasciatus, assembly GCA_000696205.2. NCBI lineage: Eukaryota > Metazoa > Arthropoda > Insecta > Hemiptera > Lygaeidae > Oncopeltus > Oncopeltus fasciatus. The sequence continues at coordinate 200,596 of KZ807300.1, read as the reverse complement.
CAAAACTATAAATATTGTTCAATAACTTTATTGAATGATAAGGTTCATTACAAAAATTTTGCAGGATATCCGTTTATGTCGCAAGTAGTGTGTCCATGAGTGAATTTCGTTGAGATATGCGTTACTGGTCTGGTATTTTCTACAATTTGTTCGTCAAAGAATTTACAACGCTTCATTATATTTGTTTAATTGATTAAATAAACTTGTCATATAACAAGTAGATTACACTTGCCAGCTGGTGTATCTAGTGTAGATATTAAGCACCAGGAGAAATGAAATTTAACTTAGTTAACTTCAACCGTGTTCAAATGCCCCACATATTTCGCATGCCAAGAGGAGAACGCAATGGGAAATAGAAAAAAAAAATAAGTTATTTTAACACTGTAGGTAGGAGAGGGGGAAATATTTGATGGAATGCGGGCAAGAGAAGCACTCGCTGCTGGTAGAATACGATTTTATAGATCATAACTCTCATCCCGGAGGCCTTGGGATAAATAAAACATGCTCTCCCGAATAACTTTTATCACGAAAATAAAGGATGACGTCAGAAGGAAAGAGCCATATATTTTTTCTGTAAATGTATACGCTCATACTTCCACACGTAAGGTAGACAGATGCAGCATAGTATCGTGAAAGTTAGAAAGAGTAAGAAATAAATTTTATTCTTGAGGATCGTAAAGGCTGTGGCAACAGTTGGTGGTCTTTGGGAAGTTGGAGAGTAAGAGAAATACAGAACGTATTTCATTGAAAACATTTTCCTTGTCTGACAGTCATTAAACCGTAGGTCGCTCAGCGTAAAATTGCAAAGAGCTCAAGTTGCATTAGTCAAACGAATGTCTATAAAGCTTATTCATAGATCACACAAATTTCTCTAATCAAAGTTCAATAATAAATAATTAATAGGGGAAAAAATAATAAACGACGAACTATTTTAGTTTACTGAGGGAGTTGAACTATTTTAGATTAAAGCAGGAGTCTCTCTCCCTCCATCATCATGATTGCCCTGAAGAAGGCCTGAAATTTAGACCGAAGCGTTGAATACGATAAAAACTTTTTTGATTACAAATTAGTTCAAATTTGATGAAAAACAAAACCTTGATTCCCTTTCTGACGTATACTTTTAAGATGTGTAAAATCTGAGAATACCAAAAAGAAAACAAAAAAAAAAGGCTGACGCTCTTAAGGCATAAACAACATTTCTCGGCGACAGCTGAATCTTGTTCAATTGAAATTCGGGATGAAATTTAACACTTAAGTTATATTTGTTCTAACATTGTGCCTAATTTCTTTGGAACATGATCTAAGATCCTAAGGGAGTTGGAAACTTTCATTGCTCATCAAGTTCTACCTTTTTTTTTTCTTTTTTTTTTTTTTTTACTTTTTTTTTAGGTTTTATCGGATAACCTGTAAAGAGATCAGTTTATGCTAAAGAGTGCAAGGAAATTAATTTCCCAAGTTTTACGGGCAAGTTTTTTTTTATTTATTCTTCTTTTTTGCCTGGTTTGAGTCCTACATTTAATTATGTTATTGAACCCATTACGTAATAAGTGTGTCAAAGAACAAATTGCGTTGAGAAGAGTATTTCTCGTTTACTATATTTTTTGGGATATTTTTTAGTATGGTAATATTTTTCTATATGAAATTAAGTTGTTAAAACCATTTTGTCGTAATTGGTAAATCGAAAATAGAATTTTATTCAAAAATGTGCAGCGGATTCAGCATATTTTAAAATATTCTTGGTTTGTATGTAATGTCCTATTGGAATTTAGAAGTTGGAGGCGTTAAAGGGTAAAATGAAACCTGTTTTATTTTTCTTCGTTAGTAAAAGATTGAGTGAAGAACGGTATAAAAATTCTCACACAAGCACCCTTCTTTTTCGAAAAGCATGTGTTTAAACATTGTTCACGTAAAGTGGGGGTCTGAATGATGCGCTTTGCTCAGAATTTCCGTGCGCGTTCAAAATCTAAAAGGAGCTTTCTAGGCCCGTCGACTGCCTCCGAGATTCACATCACAGCGCATTCACAGCACCACAGCTCAGCACCCTCTTGCCTAAAAAGCCGCACCTGTCTGAGTTGATTTATTTTAAAGACCACATTCCTTCCATACTTCTTCGCCCCGAGGGTAATACCCGGGTGGTCACTCTACGTAGTGCTAACAGAGTATTTACGCGACCCGTCAGCCGAGTCATTCCCTTGCTATTGGACCTATGCCCCCTTAGCTTATGATCAAACAGTTTTCTTTTTTTCTTTTTTTTTTTTTTTTTTTTTTAATCCATGAAAATGGAAAATTCCGCCACATTTCGTTGGGCGATATGTTATTATTGCAATTGTCCATGTAAACTAGCGCTATAAGCATACACAATGAGTTAATCGGCAATGCACTTCCATAATTCGCTTTCACGCCATTTTAACCCTTTTTGGTACCGCCTCCGTGGGAAACAGACATGTGCTATTAAAGCCTCACAATAAAGTGGCCTGTTACTCTTTTACATTAAATTTTATTATTTTTCAGGATGTTTAAATATCAAAATTACCAGATATCAGTTACCATATTTCGCTTCTTGAAATTAATGTTTAGGGCAGTTCAAAAAATTACAGGATTTGCAAATTTCCACACAGCGGTGGAGCAGAAATCTCGAACCAGCGTTCCCTTTGGTAGAATTAACAGTGGGGAGAAATCTGAGCGCTGTTTTTTTAAACCAAAGAAACGGCCGACGCTCTAAGTAACGCCGAAAATTTTGGTAAATGGATTTTCAAAATCACTTGTTCCGTCTTTTATTATACCAGTTTGACATTTTCGTTTCCAAAAAGCGTCAAATATTTATTCGTTATCAATTATTTTTTGGCGAAGAAACTTACAGTATATACCCTGCTATAACACAAAAGTAGTTTTTAAAAAAAGCAACATCCGATTTCAACCAAAAATTAATTATTTCCCTCGTTCAATTTCAACATTAATTAATTATATCAAGGGATCACGATCATCACAATGAAAAGCTTAAATACTGAATTTGAATATTGGGTATATTAAGAATTATAAGAGGACTCTCTCAATACTCGACATCACACTATTAAATAATTTTCTTAATATACGTTTTTTTAATAATTATAAGACCTTATAAACTTTTTAAAATTACATTTAAAGCTTTTTTTGTTCTATAAAATTTTCTATTATGGCCTATTACAAAGATTTTTATAGTATAATTTGAGCTATTTATGAACTCTTTTAACGCATTGCAAATAGACAATTAAATTTCATTATTTTAAATATCAAGAGCGCTGGAATGCATAATATATAATTGAAATATATGAACGAGATCATAGTTTTACCTTCCTTATGCTGGATGGTTAAGGTTTCTTTTNCAATACTCGACATCACACTATTAAATAATTTTCTTAATATACGTTTTTTTAATAATTATTAAAAAAATAAGATGTTATAAAATTTAATTATTTTAATTCTGTAGATTATTTCTAACATTAATATTAACGAAAATATTAAGATAGGAGTATATTAAAAAAAATTAAAACACTATAAGTTACTGATATGTGAAAAAAATTACCTGTAGTTCTCAGTGAAATTCTACAATTATGTGTATACATGGTAATCAATTTAGTATTTAAGTTTTCCTTTTATTTTATTTTTTAAAGCAATAACTGACTTCTTTAATAATAATGAAATAAATCGAGAGAAGGGGAGGCAGGGCTTAAAACTTAGAGGAGAACCAAATTTAAATATTTTCAATATCTTTCTCATTGTTACGAAAAAAAATTATATGTCTAAAATGAAATAATTTTTCATCATTTATATTAAGAAAAACCATTAACAATGAAACTTATAGAATGGGCAAATCCCGCTTATTTTTAAATGCAGAAACCAAATTCAATATTTATACTTTCTGTTAAAAACGTTGATAAATTAATTTTTGGCTGCTGTTTGATGAGTCCTGGGCACGTTTGAAGAAATACCAAAATGAATAATCGTTAATATTTTGTTATTATTTGTATTATGACGAACGTTTTCCGATTGCAATAAGTGGAAAAATAAGTTTCTACAGTTTATGCTCTTTAGATTTTTTAAACAAAAAAAAACTCATATTAAAGAAAATATCAAAGAACTAACAATAATTTTGAGTACTTCTCCCGCTCTTTAACGACCTATTGGTATAGCCTTAACGATCCTACTTTTTTCACTGATTTCCTTGTCTTCCTTAGAAAATCAAATTAGTCATTTGCTTACATCTATGACACTTTTTAATTAAACTTAATGATAGACTTAATTAAAATAGTTTCTGCTTGGGAAAATGGGTAAAAAAAGTAGTATTGTTACTAAGGAATTGAAGGATAGACCTGTACGGGAAGGGGCCAATTGAAAGATGCCACATGCTTCCTTACTTTGGAGAAAGGAAGTAGGAATACTTAAAAATCCTATTAGAACCTTTTAGGCCTGCCTCGTCACTTCCACGAAGTTATAAAAGCAGCTCGCCAGCAACCCCCCAAGTCAGTGATAAGTTAGACTCTGTCTGTGTCAATTTCCGTGTAAGATCGCGTGTCTCAGACCTTCGGGTTGGTTGCAGCCTCTGCAATGTCGCTAACAGTTAAATGATAAGTGGCAGTAATTAACATGTTCTTTTGAATCCTCTTTGTAAATATCCATATTTAACTTATTTGTACATATTAACTAATTTATCAGCTGTATGTAATTTATATTTTCTATTTAAATAAATATAAATATTTATTTATAAATAAGTAGGGGCAGAAGGTTCGACTATTAGTTGTAATTAGTAGAGGTAATTATTTTTTATAATAAATAGTTATTTTTGTTCTTTAATTATTATTGACCCGTAGCCCATAACAGTATTTATTGATTCTCACCAGACGTTAGAATTGGACTCTTTCCTGAGCATGCTTTTTTTTTTAATATAGAAAATTCTGATGAAATGAGGCTCTTTTAATGACAGATGAGATGTTTTCTCCAATCCTACCTACTTGACACCAAAATAATAGATACTGAAATTTATATATGAAGTACATAAAGCCACAGTTTTCAGTTTTACTTATTTATGCCAAATCATTGTATGGTAAAGAGAAGAGACGGTTTAGAGTGAGACCGAAATTTGATATCTAAATATCTATATCATTATTAGCGATTCGAAAAAAATGTACAAAACTCAAAAGATGTAAAATATTTTTCTGACATTTACATTCTTTATCTTTATAATATACACATACTAATAATTACAAAGGAAGAAATGTAAGAATGTAAATTCGAGACTTGGTGGGCCCCAACCAATAAAATTTAGGCTTCGTTTATTAAATCGTTAAACTAATTTATTTTTCTATTAAATTCAATGTGAGGGAGTAGTAGTACTCAGGAAGATCAAATTTAATATTCGACAATATTTTCTTTTTGATTAATGCTGTGAGAAAAAAAAATTAATGAACATAAAATTGCATTTAAGGACAATTGTAAATGAGCTCCAGTCACAACTTCCTGTCTAGATCTTTTTATTAGCTTTTATCTAAATTGTTTTTTTTTTAATTTTTACGGCTATTATAGTAATTTATTCAATTATTTATATAAATCTTAATGAAAGGTGAAAAGGAAATCGAAACATAATGTGTGGGATGGAAAGTTTAGCAATAAATATTCATTAACCAAGATGCTAAGGTATTCGCTTAGTCTTATAAGTCTTAGACTGACTTTTTCTGAAATTTTCTTTCAAGTAAATTGACACGATAAATTTAAGCGTGAATGCATTTCACGCCGAAATAAAATTGTATTAAAAATGTAACCGTTTTTAAACAATTAATGAGAGGGAATAGAATAAAAAATCTAACTGTCCCAGCCAGGAATCGAACCTGGATCTCCTGCTATCCGGGCCGGTGCACTTGCCAATTGTGCTACCAGGACGCGCCAGGTATCTCATTCAATTCCCTCTACATTGGCGAGAGCCTAACCTACGAGAAAGACAAGAACTTCGTCTTACACTCGAAGGAGCTGACATTGTCAAGCTATTTATCGACTCTCGTCATGTACTTTATTCAATTTTTTCTTTATAAATATTTTATTTGGTTGTGGTTTTTTATCCCACGTAAATTTTAAACAATTAATGAGAGGGAATATAATAAAAAATCTATATGTCCCAGCCAGGTTCGTTTCCTGGCTGGGTCAGTTAGATTTTTTATTATATTCCCTCTCATTAATTGTTTAAAATTTACGTGGGATAAAAAAAACCACGACCAAATAAAATATTTGTAACCGTTTTGATGTATACCGCTGTCCAAGCAGAACAGACCAAAGATGCCATTTCATCTGAGTATGTGATAAAGTTACTCTTTGGTTTTGGGATTTGCGGGTGTCGGGGAATGGGAGGGCTCTCTGGAGCCGAGTGGGAGAGTGGGTAGGTGTGGGAGAGTGGGACGGGGGATCCCCCGTGTTTGTCCCCCGCTTTCCTCGTTTTTCTTGCAGCCCAGACGTGTAAACAGCTCACCCGGCTCGGATGTTCATTTGCCTCTCTGCAGATCTGGCATCGCTCATCTGCAGCACAGGCTTCTCTTCAACATTAACCTCTGCCCTAGTACAAATCTAGACCGATTTTCGTACAAAATATTTTACTTTGCCAATATTCTAAAGAGATAGATAGACATTGTCAAGAATTTTTTCTAAGAAATGAGTATTTTATGATTTATTCTTGATATTGATTTATTATAACATCGATTTCCACTTTACATTAATTTCTTTCCATGCTTTGCCCCATCTGCTGGTTATTGATCCTTTAAATGTTTAATTATCGATTTTTTGAAGAAAGAAAGAAAGAAAAAGAAATTTTATAAAACAATGAAAATGAAAACTAATAGAATAAAAATTAATCATGATAGAAATGAAAATTAAACTTTAAAAAAGTTTAGCAGTTTCTGATACCCAATAGTACAGAGAGGAGATCTTGAAATAGCTGGGATTTAAGGGAAGAGTGACGAATATTTAGAGGAATCGAGTTCCAGAGCCTGGAGGATCTGATGAGGAAGGAGCGACTAAATGCAGCGGATTTTTAAGGGTGAAGATAAAGGTCGGAAAGTCGAGAACGGGTGGGACATGAAAGAACTGAGGATTTGAAGGTTAAAAGATCATAGAGGTAGGGAGGGGAATGGGAAAATATGACTTGATAGAGGAGAGAACCATGGAAACATTGCCTACGGCAAGATGGGTATAACCATCCCGACTCGGAGTACAGCTTTGTAACGAGGGCTCTCTTTGGAGAACCAAAGACCAAAGACCTGATGAAACAGTTTAGCAGAAGCTTAAGCCTATCCTCTAGTTCTCCGGCGAGGCCCCCATAAACAGTGCAACTACAGTCAAAATGGGGGAATATGAGTGAGGACACAAGGAGACTACGGGTTTTACGAGGCAGGAGATGTCAAGAGTGGCGAAATTGTTGGAGAGCGGAGAAACAGCGACGGAAAATCTGTGAAATATGAGGTTTTCATGATAATGACAAGGTTTTTGACTGAGGAATGAAAGGAGTGATGTAAGCAAGGATCTAGATCCAAAAAAACAGTAACCTGAGATTTTTTGACATTCAGCCAAAAAGTGATTTTCACTTTACTATCTTGCTCGTCACTTTAAAAGCACTTTAAAAAAATATTTTTTATTGATCATTGATGATTGACAGTGATTTGCTGTTGTTTACATTCACGATTACTTTATTAGCCCCCGCATTAGCTATACCGTTCAAATTGCATAATCTTCGTTCATCACTTTCATTTTTGTTGAAAAAAAATTACAAGTGGTAGAAATTTCATTTTTTTTCTTTACAGTCCCTTGTCTTGACCCCGGTCGACATTTTCTCCTCTATATTTTCAGTTAGTTATGATGGGAGCTTCTAGTCTTTTTCTCTTAAAATCTTATTTTGATTGTTTTTCGACGTTTCATTTCTTTGGATGATGATATCTGCTGAGATGTGCCTTTTTGTTTAGTGTGGTTCCAAATGCTTATGAGGTTCATGATTCTGACTTTCGGATTATACAGTATTTTGTTTCATCGGCCTTGCGATGTTACCTATCTTTTACCATTTACTAAACGATTTCTGCTAGGTTCCTTGTTATATTCATATTTCAGAAACTAATTCTTATACTGTAACTTGTGGCTCCTTGGAGTCCCTCGACGTAATCTAGAAAAAAGAAAAAAATGCCTCACTTCGTCCATTTTTCATTTGGCTTACCTGAAAACAAGTATGTTGGCCGTATTTTCGTTGGACGCAATAGGGGTTTCGTTCCTAACCTCGTGAGATTGTAGCTTTAATCCAAGTCAAAAGGAACTCTCCTCTTCATTGTTGAAGTAAGCCAATTTTTCTTTCATTATGAACTATTTTAACAATTGAGGCCCCTCTAGCAAACACCATCCATAAGTTTATGTTTTCACTAAACAGATTGGATTTTCCCTATCCTATCTGAACTTATGAGCTGGTTATTTTCTGGAATCAGAATTCAGTTTACCTGTTGTCTTAAATGGGATATTACTCACCTCCTACTGATATTCCTCCTTACTTTAAAATAGTCCTGATGATGGCTCAATGGTTCACATCAGTAAATAAAATTATACTAAATTATTTATNACTCTCGTTAATTACTTTTTATTTTCATTTATAAATATTAATTTTATTTGTGGTTTTTAATCCCAAGTAAATTTAAATCACTTAATGCAAGGGAATAGAATAAAAAATCTAACTGTCCCAGCCAGGGCTCGAACCTGGATCTCCTGCTAACCGGGCAAAAGCGTTATCCTGTTACGCTACCGGGAGAGCCGATAACTTATTAAATTCCCAGCCCTGATTAGGACAGTTAGATTTTTTTTTTTTTTTTTCTATTCCCTTGCATTAATTGATTTATACTAAATTATGTTTCTCGCTTAACCATTTAACACCCTGAACACTTTTATTTGTGGTCAAAGTTTTCATGGAAGTTAATTCAGACCTAGTATTTGTGAGCGTGTAAATCTTTTGTGACTACCTTTAACGATAAATACACTTAGGTCTATCTAACCCACATAAATATATGCTGAATTTTAGGGCCAATTATAGTCAAATGACTAGCCAGTTGCTAGTTAGTCTCATCTGTTGAATCAAAATAAGACCTAATTTTTACTTAAGCTACTATTTACTTAAATTGTCGACAATCTCTCCCTGAGCTCAGGGCCTGTAATTTCAATGTTATGCAATATTTTGTTTGGGCATATTAGTTGTTTTGTTCTGCATCTCAGTCCAAGGTGGTCATTTTTCAGTCACTAGTGATCGAGATTTCAACAGCTTCCAGTGCATCTCAGGCGAAGGATTTGAGAGTGCCTGTTTGACCAATTCCAAGGCAGAATAATGTTAGTCGTTTCCTTTAGGTCACTCGCGTTTCAAGTGTATGGGTTAAACTGTTTTTGTTTTTTTTAAAGATAAGGAGTTTAAGTCATATTTTTCAAAATAAAGAACTTTAACTCTATGGACGGACTTTGGTTCCTTTCTCCCTCACCTTTCATCCCTCTCATCAGGATGTATCGGGCAAAATTTCTGACACTAATCACATCATTTAATTGTTGGTTTTAGGTGATTGTTGAATGATTTGATTTCTATAGTTCATCACAACTCAGTCATCCAAGGGTAATAATTGCACGGGTAGAATTCACAAAGAACCTTCAAGATTAGTTGTAAGGATAACTTGGAGTCAACGAACCTTAAAGGAAGAGTAGATTCGAGCTAGGGCAAGCTTCCAGAATAGGAGAGCGAAGCTTAGTTTCATCCCTATCACTTCTTAGGGACAAGAGATAAATAAATATCAAAAATTACTGAGAAAAATACCATAGAATATAGTTTAGAAAACTAAATTTTACATATATGTTTCATAAGTTTTAGCAAAATCCAAAAGATTGTAGATACAGAGGTGATTCTCATGACAGATTTTCAGATTTCGATATTACCAATACTACCTATTAGACACTAAAAATGATAAGTCGCTAACACGCATGTGTGTTTGTGTGTCAACACTCTGTAACCCAGATTTTCTTCATGAAATTCGCTGTTTAGCTTATCAATGCAAAGTGTGACTTTATAAGCCTCAAATAGTTGTTTTTCTAAAGAAATTTTTCATTTTGCTTATAATGTATGTAGAAAAGGAAATTATTTTAAAGAGCAAAAATGGAGTTGGGGATTACCAGAAAAGTCTAGTGCTAGTACAAAAGGTTTTTTAAATTTAGGGGGCATAATATTTAGTTCATAGCAATGAAACTCACAGATTGGTTTATTAATAAAAAAAATATTTTAGGACTTACATAGTGAAATTGAACAATATTTTTTTGGGGGGGCCGTTAAAGCTCTAATTAGCTGTTTTTCTTAATGATAATTGGCATGGTATTTGTGTAAAAAGAAAGGGTTAGATTGTTATAGTTTGAAATTGGATAAATAGGAGTTGGGTATTACTGAAATATCAAGTATGAGTACAAAAATTACTTTCCTGCAGTGGGTATAATTTTTAATTTATAACAATGATAGTCAGGCCTTGTATGTTTATTAATGAAAAATAATGTTTTTAAGTGTGAAGAACTACATTCAATTATGGACATTCATCAACTGCAATATTGGGGAATTGGCTTAGTTTATGCATCTCCTGCATAATAGAATTTTTTATTCTTTCGTTTTTTTTTTTGTTTGTTCTGCCGTTAATTGGAAAGATATTGACGATTATTCAATCTGATCTTCACCATTAATTTACCTCCCTCACATCAGATTTCACCTAATGATGAATAAGTTTAACAATTTGCAGAAAAAATATTAATTATTGAATTCAGTTAATATTTTTCTGAGAAGATAGGCCTTCTAACTCCTTAATTTGCATTCTTAAATATATTCTCGAACAAGTTTTTTTTATTATAAAACAGATGCTAAGAAATAATATTTACACCTATTTTGTTCAATGTATTTTCTTCTTGAAGCAAATAATAATGGAAATATAAGGATTTAAATTTTCTTCTCCGTCTATGCCTGGGTAGGCATACCCGCAGAGAATAAATGAGCGATAATGATTTATGTCTTTACTTAAATTTATAAATTGTGAAGTCTTTATTCCAAAGTATGTAAAAGACAAACCAGCCAACATATGATATATAATAAGAATTGATGAGAGAGAGAAAGTTTATTTATTAATAAATGTGTGAATGTTACTCATAGAAAGTGCAAAATATTCTGAAGTAGAGGAAATATTGTGGAGTGAGATTACTATTGTATTACAATTGAAGTAAAATGATTAGTTGATTAATACACTATATTTAAGTACTGTTGCCAGGGAGCACACTAAATTTGAAAATATATTTTTGTGATAAATATTCACAACTGGTGAATGATAATTTATTAGTCACAAATGTTCACTATTATTATACATCACATTAATGTGACAAAATATCACATGGGAGATCGACTATATATTGAATTAGTACCTGAAGATCACACAGAGGGATTTTAAATATACTTAAAAGAAATGTGTATATTTGCCAATTATTACTTTCTTAGTAAGATATAAACTTGCTAATTACTAGAAGTGGAATATGGACAGAAATAATATGGCTTGGTATGAATATATTCATTAATAATGTGTCTAATGCATTTATATATATATGTAGACTAAGACTGGACAATGGCCAAACTTAATTGACTATATTTATAATATTTATAGTATATAGATAGATAGATAAATGTTTTTATTTGAATTATTTACAGTAACAAATGCATATAATGTCACAATAATAAAAACATAAGGCTTAGTTTTTATAAGCTGTCAGCCTTTTTTTATTTAAATTCAACAACCCACATCTCGTTTTCAAAACCCTCTTTATGCTGTTGAAACATATATTTATTTTTTTAAATAATTTAAATCATTCAGTTCATGATTTAATATGCTGTATAAACCCGAGACCCTTGAATTTTAGCCTTAATAATTGACTGGTAAAGTAGACTCAGCAGCTAAAGAAGCCCATGAACTAACAGAATTAACCAGCTGTTACATCTCGCCACAAGAACTGTCCTCTCCACTAAATAAATTAGTTCATCAAAACTGGACTGCAATGTGGAATGAAGCTCCAGATAAGGTACGGGCACCTCATCACTAAAAAGCCACCAATATGTGAGATATGCAACCTACCCATCAGCATAGTGCATATCTTCACCACCTGTAAGAAAAACAAAGCAAAATTAAACCAAACGGGAATCCCAACAACTATGAAAACAATACTGGAAGACAAAAGTCCATTCCTGGAGAAAGTTCTCTTCTTCCTACGTGAGGTATCCCTTTATGAAAAATGTAGCAAAACAGAAGACTTTAAATATATTTAATAAACTGAAAAACTTGTACCAAATGCAAATGAAATAAAACTTTTACTTATATTAGTAAATATCACACTCAATCAATTGATCAATTGATGCACCACTTGTGCTACCAATAGGGCACATGGTTCACATTATTTACGCATATTGGCTTATAATAATATTATAAGTCAATGTGTATGTATGTCAGTGTTTATACATACACATGTATTATCACTGTATAGAAATCTATACAAACTTACTTAGACAAAGTAGACAAAAAAAAAAAAACTATTGAAATTTAGTAAAACATGGCATAACCAAGTCATATTAAAATATTTTTGTAATATAAATATGTTTATATCTATATATATGCATATGCTTAGGTTAGAAAATTGAAAATTGAATTAATGAAAACTAAATCCTCGGCAACGATGACCTGAGATGTTTGTTGTCAATTAAAAAACCAAAAACCAACCAACCAATAGCAGTAATTGCTTTGGTTAACTAATTAGTAAAATGCCTATTTAAACAAAGTGTTGGCGTGAGGAGAACTCCTAAATACTTTATTTCTTAACTATTTCAATTGGTTCTTTGCTCAAATTCCATTTTTCTTTTTTACTTAATTTTCCTTCATTCCTAAAAATCATAATTTTAGATTTCTTTAAGTTTGGTCAAAGGTTTGGTCTCTTGTAAAACCTGATAATACAGAAAGGCTTCTGCATTACTTATAAAGGGATTGTGCTTACATTCCTAAAATGTTCATTTAATATACTCCAAAGCCGACAAATTTTTCTGTTCTTAGGGTATATTGTAAATTCTTCATATATATTTTTTTGCATCATTTTTAACTTTAATAAAGTCACAGAGTTTGATAGTTTTTAATTGAGACATCTTCAATTTAATTAGGCTTCAGTAGTAATATTTGCTTGGGTCCTTGGTACTATTGTATTATTTCCACTTGAATAGAGATACTTACAGGATTTACAGAGTTAAATTGGATTGAAGAAAAGTGAAATTTAAATATTTTTATTATATTTTATTTGAATAAGAGAATTCCGACTGGGTTGTTTGAGTACTGATAAGTCTTTAAATCTATGAATTTTTTCATCAGATCAATGTAAAGTGGAAATGAAAAAACAATTTTTTTATGTAGAGTGTATAGATAATATTTAGTTTAGATTAAGAAACTTAACACTGATCTACTTATTAATAAAATAAATATTTTAGGAGTTACAAAGATAAATTGAATAATTAGGAGTGATGGTGGTGTTAGGGGTAAATTGTGGCAATATTTTAATTTGAGGACCTAGAAGTTCCAATCAGTTGGGTTTCTTAATGAAATTTGGCATATTGCTTTTATATGTAAAATTACAAGCTGAATTTGTTATTAAAGAAAATTGGACGAATAGGAAGGGAATAAGATTGAAATGTCAAGTGGGAGAATAAAATATTTTTTTCCCTACAGCAGGCATAATGTTCAGTTTAATACAATAAAGCACAACAAAGATTTATTTATTGATAATAGATGCATTCTATAAGTGTGGGAAATCGGGAATACAACTGTTCATTAACTGTAAGGAACTGGCTTAGTCCATGCAGCTCTTACATTAAAATTTTTTTAAGGATCCCCGACTCACATTGGAAAAAAATTTGTTTTAGGTGAGATATGCAGATTACTAAAGGGAGTATGAGGTATTTCATGCAATGGATAGCAGTTTTGGCACCAGTTAAATTAAGCTTTACCCCTTGTAGTTATATCCAATAAAAATGTAAGTTTTAATTTAAACTGACAATATCCTAAAGGTATAGAAGCTATGTGATGCCTGAATGCCCTCAAGAGTATCAACGCAACGACATCCTCCTTGAAGGACGAGGAGCTGCAGAGCATCTTCTCTACTACAAATCCCAAATGCAGTCAAAGCAATTCTACTCATTTATTTTATTCTCAAAGTTTTCTAGCAGAAGATGAGGGAGAGTATGCAAAGATGTCATTGGAAATTTGTGGGACGTTAAAATTAAAGAGTTGTAGCAAATGACTGTTTTCATCAAACACCCCCGATCACTCATTGATCATTGACCTTCGATTAGAACACAGATTTCTCATGGTCGATATTGGGACCTCAGTTTCATTGCTATGAAGGCCACAAGAGATACATCTACTAAGAAAAGTCCCTCACGTTGAAAATCGAACTGGGAAGTATAAACCCATTGGCCTTAATCAAAGCAGATATTGAACAATTAATTTTTTCTTAGGATATCAGCTATATGGTAAAGTGAGAATGAAGATTTAAAAGTCCAATAGCATCACAAATGTGAAAAATTATAGAACTATTGAAAAGTTTTTTTAGGGAATGGAAGAATTTATGTATTGTACAGTAAATCAAATTATAATTCAAGGTTAAGTGCAATGAAAGTAATGCATCTGAGACCAGAGCATAGAAAGGACGTTTAATGATCAAGCTGAACAGGAGAGGCGCCACTTTAGTCCCAAGAGGCCAGCATAAATGCATTCATCATTTAAATACAATATTAAAAATACCTACGGATTTCTGGATCTAAACTTGAACCAATGCCCATTAGGTAGACCAGGAATTTAAAATATTTTCATTTTCCGCCCAAGTTTCCCAAGATCTTTGGACACAAACATTTCTTCCTAGAAGTACTGTCCTTACAAATAGACACCAATTTATAAATAGCCGCCATCCACTTTATGCAACTTGACAAACAACTCAAAGACGCAGGAGTCCAATAGAGTGGTCAGAAAAAATCATTCCAGAAGCAGAATCTCGCGACACCGGTGAACCTTTCTCACCTAGCTGTATCAAGCGAATTATCTTTGATTTTTTTATTCTACATTTTGACGTATTTTATGAGAAACCAGGAGGTGCATTACACAGCTGAAATACTCCTAAAGTAAAGGAGTACGATAACCCCTAGCATACTCTCTGCCAAAGGGAACTTTTGGCGAACTATGGGGAAGTAAAATACTTTGCAACTCTAATTGTAATATGATATTTCATGTAATGGTCGTAAGCAGTAGTTGCAGACTTTCTCACGGGAGACAATCCAGCCACAAATAATTTTGCTGCCATGGCTGGCACTTAAGTCATCCTGGCTTAAGAGCTCATAATTAATTTTTTCAACAGTCGCTACTTAAAACCGATGACTACACCCCTCTTGGATCCCTAACATCCGCTAGGTGGTTCAACAGAAGGGCGTTACCTCTTGCCATAGTCAACCATAGGCTCAAATTCTACTATTCGGGCGCCTTAGCCTTCCCGCTGCCTTTGGGAAAGAATGAATGCCGGCTTTAAAAAATGAGCCTCGCACCTTTCTGACAATATCATCAAAGACACAACTAGACAGAAATTGTGTTTTATTATTAGGCTGCTAATGGGCGACTTGAGGGTTTGCCTCGAACCATCGCCAGCAATATAAATTCATACCAGAAGAACTGTTCAATGTATGGAACTCTTCCACTGCTCTCGGGTGTTCCAACACAAAGATTCGATGCAGAAACTTTGGTTATCTTCTTTTACCATACAAGATAATAAAAGTATCAAAAACTATAAAGTATTTTTTTTTCTTCTACAGAATTTTTGCTTTGCCTTGCGATCTATGAAGGCTTGATTTAACAAAAATTGGTCACTGTTTCGGTATCTTGTTCTACATTTGGCAATACATATTTGAATAGTAATTAAAATATATATTTAATACATAATTATTATTTTGTTTGTTATATTGAAAAATTTAATTCTTCTAAAATTTAAAATTTCAGAGATGAGTTTAGCTAAAGTGTGCTGAAATGTTCTGTTAAGATTACCAATTATAGGCTAACTGTTCCTTACCTATTTAACATAATAATTCAGTCTCAAGACTATGAGTCTAAGTAGAAAAGATAATAGTGAAATAAAAAAAAATATAATTATTAAAAACAAATATATACAAGCGATTTGTACTGAATCATTAAAGAAACACTAAGGTCCTTTCTTTAGTCCATGAAGATACAGAGCAACATATAGAATCATGAATTCATGCACTTGCTAAAAAAAAATATGTTTAAGAGTCTACCTTCGAGGCCTTGGGCTTGAGCTTTTTTACATAATATAGATCCTAATCTTTGTTATTATTTAATTTAAGAAATCTTGTAACTTAAATAACAATGAAGATTTTATGATGATAATAGGTGCAAAACGTAATTTTCTAACATTTATGTGTTGTAAATAATATTTTTATGATAAACGCTAATTATGGAAGATATTTCAATATTCGAAAGGAATTCAATGTACGAAAGGAATGCATCTATGATGGATGAACGCTTACTCCATACTTTCTTTCCCTGAGAGTGTAAAGGTGACATCAGTGGTCAAACCTTTTACGCTCATAGTTCTCTCCGACTTGGAAGTTGAATTTCCTCATTTAATCTTATTTATATCCATCTTTAATGTAACTTGGCGAATACAGCAAAGACAGGTCCTGTTTAACACACACACATATCCCGTGCCCGATTGTGTATGTATAATAAGCTACATTATATGTATATATATAATAATTACTTATAATAATATAGTAAGCGCTCTGCGATTTTTAAAATAATGAAACAGAATTCACTATTCACTATTTAAGTTTCTTTTTGCAAACCGTTGGATGTTTGTTCATAGCTAAAATCATTAGGGATGGAAGGGGGAGGAAAGCTATTTAAATTTTAATACTCAGTTGTTATTTAGATATATTTAAAAAAAAAATTCTAAAATAAAATGGGTGTAAAATGGAATTTTATAACATTTACATTCAATAACATTTATATAAAAAGAAAAACGCAAATTAAAGATTCTTGAGAATGTGATATCTTTTGTTAGGCATAATACTCTAAGAGTTGATCGCCCCTAAACCCGATCCTACCTATCTTTTGTTGGGACGTGGAATCTTCTAATTTTTTAAAAAATAGATACCTAATTTGGTATTTATGCTTTTCATTGGAAACCCTAAAAATTATTCATTTTATGTTGAAATTGGATGAAGAGGAGTGGGGGGGTTTAGAGGGTGAGCACAATTTATGATAATAAATGTAAAATTTAATTCTTTAACGTTTATGTTTTATAAGATTTATACGAAAATATTATAAGAAATAAATTTCGAACTTTGCTATGCTGGGTAAGGCCTTTCCTGGCCAGCCTAGAGCAAACTTAAGTGGACATAACTTTTACATCCATTAAACAATTAATGAGAGGGAACAGAATAAAAAAAAAATATATCTGTCCTCGCCAGGAATCGAACCTGGATCTCCTGCTATCCGGGCCGGTGTGCTCTCATTAATTGTTTAAAATTTACGTGGGATAAAAGACCACAACCAAATAAAATATTTATTTTACATTCATTGTTCTTTACTGCTTGTAAATAAAATGTTTTCATTTACACTTATTTATATACATCTGTAATGAAACGTGGAAAATCTACCTAGATTATGCAGCACCTGCGTGTTGAAATTTCTAAAACAAATTTCGTGTCGCTAATATAAACGAAGATAAATAATCTAAAAGGTTATTTCCACCACCAATGAATATAGAACTATCATACCTTCTATTTTCTGTCTTCATTGGTTTTTGCAAACCATCTTCTGTTGGCGAGCGCTTTCGGACATTGTCCATCTTCTGGCCGAATACATACGTTCACTGTCATTGTCTGTATTCAACTGTTGACTTCAACAGTTGAATACAGACAGTGACAGTGAACGTATGTATTCGGCCAGAAGATGGACAATGTCCGAAAGCGCTGGCCAATAGAAGATGGTTTGCAAAAACCAATGAAGACGGAAAATAGAAGGTATGATAAACGAAGATACTTAATTTCTAAATGTTAGACTCTCCCTATCCCCCCCCCCCCACACAACCTCCCAGCCGTATTCAACCATTAACGAACTTAACAAACGGTTTGTAAAAAGAAGGTTAAATACCAGATTTGGTACTTAAGATTTCGTTTCACTTGAAAAAGTTCGCGCTCGTACACACAAATTATGTATACATATATACAATTTAAAGGACTATATTTTTAGCTTCTCCTAAGATGGTGATGCAAGATCGGTGAAGATCTCTTAAAATTTTTCAAAAATAGTGTCTGCAATACTGCAATATTTACTAATAAAGAAGCAGTAGTAAAAAAAAGAAAAAAAAATAGTGTCATTTTATCTACGTGAATAGCTTTATTTCCCTACATAAAATCGCCTTTAAGAAGAAACATATGTTCTAGCTGTTTTGCAGGATTTATTATTCCCGCCTTATTTTATGATTCAGCCTTCTATATCACATTTCTGTCTAAAATATTTTAAAATTCATCTAAATATTTTTATTTATTTATTTTGGAAACATAAGTCTCTTGATACTTTAAAAAAATTACAGCAAGATTTCTTAATAATTAAATAATACGAAATAAAGTTAAGTTTCCTTTTCCGTGATCATGTCATTTGGATCATTTTTGCCTCCATTCTAATTTCCAAACGTACGGGTTATTTATCTCTGTGCGCCGTATTATATACTATTATTTATTTAATATTTATAGTTTAGTGTAAACATTGTACGGGTTGACTGTTCATCGGTTTCCTAAGCCATGTTAAATGTTTTTGCTTTGGGAAAAGTGTTTTTATTGAGTGTCTTTAGTTCAAACTGTTAGGGCAACCAGCTATAGCCTAATTACTTGGTGCTTTGTAACTATCCATGCCTTCGATTTGTCAGTGATTCTTCTTATGAAATAATATGCCTTTATTGAATAAAAACCCATTCACTCCGAATGAGCCGCCACCAGACCTATCGGATAAAGAAGAAGTGTTTTTCTGCAGACTAACTCGTGAAATATTTCGAGACTATGAGTAAGTTTCTTTCCTGTGAATCTCTAGTCCAATCCCAACCCTACTTGAACGATCCCCTTCCTTGCCCACCATTGTTCTTGCTTTTTGATGCTCATTTATTCTATCGAAATGTAATAACCCAGGGTCTTGGAAGGATATATCTGATTTAATATATACAATTCTATCTTCTTCCTATAATATTCTTTTAGAAATAAACATGACACTCACTACGTCTATATTTTTCTCTCTCTGACTCTTATTATTTGTTATTGTCTTCTAATTAGTAAAAAAAATTTTATACTTCTGTCACTAAGATTGTTGTCATTTTTATAAACTTGAACTCAATTATTCTTTTAACTCATAGAATTTAGTTATGTCTGATTTTCACTCATGTTTATGTCTTGTCTGCCATTGTTTATTCTAAAGATAGAATCAATCTATTTGTTTACTGGTGTTGTCAATGTAGTAGTGGTGTTGTGATAAAATATTTATTTTTCTAAACAATAAAATTAGTTTAAAGCTTGAAGTTTCTTATAGCAATACTTGAGTCGATGAATATGTGAAACAATTGGTTTTTAGAGCATTGTGCCTATATGAAAGAGTATATATTATGTAGTATGCCAGTGACTTATTCAAGAAAGACATCTTTTAGTGCTGTCATTACAGGGGTATTACTCTTTTAGCATAAATAAATTTTGCTATAGGCAGAGTTTCTATTTCTTGAATTTAAATTTTTAAAATGTATTATGATTATCCTTTTGCAATCCACTAAGTTATTTTTTATTTCCTCTGCACAACAATTCATAGTGTTTCGGTATCATGATTGTTTTGGTAAGTATGAGTTATTGTGAGTGCCTACTGCACTGTTATGATTACCACTTATTGCTTTTCCCTATTGATTTTATTAATTTGTAGAGCATGTAAGAGACATAGCCAATCTACCTAACATCCATAATCTTTATAGCTATATACACTTTATATGAATGTTACTATATGATTATGGTATTACTATAATAATATATAGTGTGTAATAAGAGTACATTAGTATTGATTCCCTGTCAATAAGTTAAACGTTGCCATATTCCTAACTAACAAATTTCTTCATCTGTTGATACACAACTTGTCATATGACAGTTAAATTATCCTTTTCGCCATGATTTTACGTATTTTGGCTCCAATAAAATCTGTGGAGTTGATTTCATGAAATCAGTTATTTAGCAGCCTTTCTGGAGAGATCTCTGAGGGAGGTTGTTGGTCATATCTTAGAGTGCAGAACTAAACTGGCTAAAACATAATTTATTTCTGCATTCTGAGATGTGACCATAAACCCCCTCGGAGATCTCTCCAGGCACCCCTATCACCCTGATGATGACTTACAAGTTATATAAAAATGTCGGCAATGATAAAATAATTACCCAACAATTTTGGTATTTTATTTTTCTGATCCTGGCCAAAACCCTAATTTCTCCAGCATAAAATAACAATGAAGATATTATGATTATAAATTCTGGTCTCCTTCCAAACCCTTCTCCCCCTCATTGTTTCTTCAATCAACGTATATCAATCATTGTATAATCCTAAAGGGCTTGCAATGAAAAGCTTAATTAGCAAATTTGGTTTGCATATTTTTTTTCTTTTTTTTTTTTTTTTTTTTTTTTTTTTTTTTTTTTTTTTTAATTTGAAGTCCTGCCCAACATTCTTTATATTCTTAAACATTGTTTTTAATGTTTTTTTAGAAAGGGGTGTAGTTATGAATTTTATATAATTATATTTTACCTACATTTTGTCATGTTCATTTTTTGCATAATATACTAATAGTAACAAAAATATTATTTTCAATCCCCCCCCCCCCC
>KZ807300.1:158882-178952 GCA_000696205.2 Oncopeltus fasciatus | reverse complement strand
TTTTTTTTTGGCAAATTTATCACTACAACGTTTTTTTTTTTTTTATTCATTCATGTTTTAGTGGTTAAAAAAGAAATGAAAGAAAAAAAATGTAGTTCTGCTTTAGATTAAAGAGGCCCAAGAGTAAACAGTAAATGTTTATTCGTGACCCACTAGGGAAAGACTAGATAGTACATCATTCTGAACACACATCCTTTTCCCATTTCATGTAAACTGATAATAATACCCTATTAGGACTGGTGTTCCGAGGAGCACATCAGGAATCATCTTGGCTACAAAGAGAACTTCTAAGTTGCATAACCTTTAATTAATTGCTCTTGACATTAAAGTTAAACCTCTAATACTAGGATCCAAATTTTGCTCATTAACAATCAACATCAACCTTTCCTTATACTGTTTTGTATTAAAATGTTGTATTCACAGTTTAATTGGAAGAAATCAAAAGCCTGTCACACAGAAGCTGCATTAACTTTCTGAACTTACACTTAACATTTTGTGTAATCCTTCACTCCAAATCATATGATTTTGCACAATAGTGTACTGGCTTGCAGGTTGTAAAGTTTATGGTTCTAGGAAATGGTCAAAAGTGTTACGCTAATTTTCATTAAGAAAAACAACTTCTTGTGGATCGATGATCATAAAATTTAAAGTTTTATGGTTCAGGTAAACTCCCATTTTTAATTGTTCAATTTTTTTGTGTAACCCTAAGATGTGATTTATTAATAAACATATCTGTGATAAGAATCATTACTTTAAACTGAATCTTACGCTCGTCGCTTCAATTGTTGTATTCAGACTTGAAATTGCGAGTATTGAAATAAAATATACTTTTGAAAGCAATACTTCAACTTTCATAAAGAATAATAACTTAGTTACTCTTCTGGACCTTAAAATCAAAAATGTGTTGTTTCATTACTCCAAACTAAATATTACACCTGTTACACAGAAAAACATATTTTTACTCACACTTGATATTTCTAGTAATCCCCTCTCATATTGGTCCGATTGTTCTCAATAACGAATTTAGCCTTTCTTTTTGCACTAAACAGATATATAATTTTAGGGGCTATCTTTTTTGGTTTATAATATGTTTTCTGAAGATTTTAGATTTTTCTTCAAATCAGAAACTTTCTATGATCCATCAAACACAATGGCTTCTCTTAAAATATTAGCTGTTTTCATTAATCCCCTGTGATTTTTAACCCCCAATGTGTATTTTCTCACTTTTCCACTTAATTCTTGAAGCACTATGTCTATTTCTTCCTGTGTCTTAGATTGGCTTCATATATTATTGTCTCCGAGAGACATTTTAAGAGAAGCATTGAAAGTAATGCCCGAGGCATTTAATACTTTTCATATTAAATGAATCAGCAGTAAGTAGGTGTGGCATGAGCAAGTTACTGATACACTACAAATATCACTAATTGCTCAGCATTTTGTTTAGGTTCCTTTCGGAACCTTTCACTCTCCTTTAGAAAGCTCATTGGTACTTCCTTGCTGTAGAAAAGTATTATTGGTTTATCAGTATTCTCTATTCAATGTCAATTGTTTCCTGATTGGCTCCCAAGTATCTGATACTTATATAAAAATAGGTTTTTCTCATCATTAATTCATAGTTCACAAAACTTACCTCATTAAGAGGTAATAATTGATAGTATTTTGTAATAGACGTTAGGTTATTAAAACTGTTTTGATTCTGCTATTGTGGAGTATATTTGAATAACGATGAATGGGATTATTTTTCATTTATTTTAAATCAAAAGCTAGGTCATATATTCTATATTTATTTAATTAAACTGAGACAATTTAACTCTAATAGTCCTAGATAGACCTATTGTGAAGTGGAGCCATTAGTATCAAATGTATATTTAGGCATATTTTTCTAATCTTATGCAGATTTAGCTGCTACCTTTTATATAAGGGACAATAATGAGAAATAATTCTATGTTTATAAAATTTTTATTGATTTTAAATGTTTAACCCTCCAAAGCCTAGTGTGACGTTTAAGTCACAGTAGAAGGTATCCCGGGTTTTCCATCCCCCTTTCTCTTTTTCTATTGTTAAGGGTGAATAACCGGTACGTCTACCTGCAATGGGTTCTGACAGTCAGTTTAGTTCAAACAGTGAGTTGAAACAGTTGGTATTTGTGTTTTTATTGAAGTTTGAAAATTGGCCTAAAATGAACTTCGATCTTGATGCATGGTAAGTCATTTTATGGTATTATATACATATTTATAATTTTAATTGTTCGTGTTTTAGTTTCATTTGGCTCTATAGATAAAGCACACAAAATCTTAAAGTTGAAAAAAAATATTTAGCTTCATATTTTCAATCTAAACTCAGTGTAACAAATATGTCACACTAGGACTTAGCACTACCTTTGTTAAATTTTTGATCACAATTCGTCCGAAATCACGTAGCAATTGATATTTTTCAAACAATGATAGTTTTTAATCATTGTTTTTAAATTCTCGTTTTTTTCCTTTAATTAAATTACAAAAATGAATAAATAAAAAAAATAAACAAAATATAAATTTTTAGAAAATACATAAGAACATGATTTCCTTTCTGTTTTTGCTTAGTCTAAATGAAAAATAAATAATTGTGCAACAATAAAAGTTTTCATAACGTTACAATTTTCGAGAGCCTCTCTAGTTATAAATTTATTTTATAAACGTTTTCAATTACTCAGTTATGCAGGAATAGCGGAATCCTCGTTTGCCTTTTTTTAAAAATAAAATATCTATTATGGTTTATACGGAGATATATATTTTCAAATTATATTTCATCAAACAATTATTTTTTGGTTGTTTAATTTTTTTTAATCGCTATTTATTTATTGTTTTTTTAGGAAAAAAATTTCTTTTGTGGGTGGTCTCACACTTGAAGAGGCTCTCCATATCCTAGAAGGGGATGAAGATGCTGCACAACCTGAAAGCAGTGATGTCCAAGAAGATGTAGATGGCATTTATATTGCTCCGCCTGAACCAAATATTTTGACAGATGAGGACAGTGCTGATGAAGATGAGGGAGGACTCATCGACAACCTAACTGCTAGGCAGTTAACTAGTGATGCAGAAGTTGTTATGAGGAATAATATCCGCCTTGGGGAAATATTCGATGTGTCTGAATATGCGAAAAATAGGAAAAGGACATGGATTGAAGGTGATTTACAAAATATTCACTATAATAAATTCACCACAGAATCTTACGAGCTTTTCAAAGATATTACACCTGTAGAATGCTTTGAAATGTTTTTAACAGATGAGATTTTTACGTTTCTCAGAGATGAATCAAATAAGTATGCCTTTTTCAAAAATATGCCCGATCCCCAGATTAGCGTGGATGAAATTAAAGCTTTCATAGGAATACTTTTATTAAGTGGATATGTGGACTTACCAGGCAAGAGGTTTTTTTGGGAAACAAAAATGGATGTCCATAATGTTTTGGTTTCCAAATGCATGAGAAGAGATAGATTCATACAAATTATGAAATGTATGCATGCTGCTGACAACAGCAAACTCGACTTAAAAGACAAATTGAACAAGTTGCGCCCACTCATGGATATGTTAAAAAAGAATTTTTCAAAATATTTCGTCCCATGTGAATCGCTAGATTTTGACGAATCGATGGTAAAATATTTTGGCCGTCATGGATGTAAACAGTTCATACGCGGGAAGCCAATCCGTTTTGGCTACAAAGTATGGTGTCTCAACACAAAAGCTGGATACCTGATTGACTTCGAAGTATACCAAGGGAAGACCCAGGCATCAAACAAATCATATGATGAGACATTTGGAAAAGCTGCAGCCCCTCTTATTCTGCTTTTGGACAATTTGCCAAAAGAGAAACAAAGTTACCCTTACCATATATATATGGACAACTTGTTTACAAGTTTGAATATTTTGAAGTGCCTCAAAGAACGAGGCTACCATGGAACAGGCACGATTCGAGAGAACCGGATCCCAAAAGATTGCCCGCTGCCGAATAAAGCGACCATGAGCAAAATGGAGAGAGGGACATCAACAGCTGTCTTAGAAAAAGAAGATGGGATTCTCATTTGCAAATGGGTGGACAACAATGTAGTTTCTGTCGCTTCAACAGCCTATGGTGTGCAACCAGCGGCTAAAATAAAAAGATTTTGCCAGAAAAAAAGAAAAAACATATCAATTTCTCAACCTGTGCTGATAAACCAATATAATAAAAACATGGGAGGAACTGATCGGATGGATGAGGACATCGGCCAGAGAAGAATCAGCATTCGTGGGAAGAAATGGTGGTGGCCGTTATTTACGTGGCTGATTGATGCTGCCATGAATAATGCATGGTTAACCTATAGGCAAGCTGGCCACGCAAGTTGCCAAAAGCTTCATTTCAGGCGAGCTGTTGTTTTGTGTTACTTGGAGAGGTACAAAACACAAACGAAGTCACCAGGGCCTTCTACATCATGTAGTCCAAGATCATCAAGAGTTCCGACTGATATTCGTTATGATCGCTTAGACCACTTCATTGAACCTATCCCCAAGCGCAAGAGGTGTGCAAGTGAAACCTGTAAAAGTACTGTGAACACTGTTTGTGTGAAGTGTAAGGTGGGTTTGTGTGTAAAATGTTTCCATCCATACCACAAAAAGTGAGATGACCAATTTAAAAACTTTAATTTGTAAAATTTTGACAAATTTGTTCAATAAAATAATATTAAAAATTATTTAGTTAATTATTGTTTCTACCCTAATGAAAATCTATCAAAATTTGAAATTTAAAAAATTTAGTAGGTCAAAAGCCTAGTGTGACATTTATGTCACACCTTCCTGTGATGTNTTTTTTTTTTTTTTTTTTTTTTTTTTTTTTTTTTTTTTTTTAATTTTAGGCAATTCTGTGAAAGAGTCATTCTTTGTAATTCCCTTGTTTGGTCATGTTCACTTACGGGGAGGTCTCACCTCACATATCAAGAAGCTGCTGCAAGTGAAGAAAAAATAAAAAGGCTTCTGAAGAGATTCCCCATGGAGGTAAATGACTTATTTATATTTTATTGAAGATAATTTTATAATAGTTCATTGATCTTAACTCATATGAATTATTGAAAAATATTGGCCTTATTATTGAGATAAATACTCCAAAAGTAATTTTTGTATTTAATCTGAGCGTCTAGTGTTATAAATATATCATTTTAGAGGATCTCCATATTTCGTTGCTTTACTCAGTTCTTGCTCGATAGAATTTTTTATTTTAAACTCCTTTTACTGGGATTTATTTTGGTTAGGTATTGATTTTGATCAAACATTCTCTATTTGTTTTTAGTAATCATTATGATATTGTCAATATGCCATGTATCATGTGTAACATTGTGAATATCACAAGAAAATATGGGAAAAACAAAAAGTTATATTATTATTACATAAAATTTGACGTAACTATAAGTAATGTGATATGAAATGCTTAGGAAAACAATTAAAATGAATGTGTAAAAAGTTCTCCACATCTACATATCATGATAGCGAGAGGTGACAAATGACCACACAAGTGGTATCACCTGGATCAATTCTTCATACCGAGCGGTAAGGATTGGAAATTAAGAAAGCATAAGATGGACAGGTGAACAGTGAGAAATTTGAGGCGGCAGTTACTAAGAGAGAGCGGCCTACAACAAAGGGGCAATAATAATAACAGGTAGGAATTATTTTGAAAAGTAGCCTGAGGATCTAGGAGACATTTGGACAGGTTGATTTAGAAGCACTGATAGATTTTTCAGAATGTTGAAAATATTTGAATAAGTTGAAGAATTTTTAGAATTGTCAGTTATGTCGTTAACTGGATTGTGCTGTAAGTTATTGTATACTGTTTCAGGTAATATGCTTTTGTGTTCATAGAGTTCGATGTAAAGAATGGTAATGCTTTCAAAGTCAAATGCGTGTCCATCATAGCTGATATGGTTTTTAAGGGCAGTTTTTATTTGTTTTTTGTTATTTTCATTTTTTGCTTGTTGATTCTATGGGAAATAGGGTTTTTGGTTTGACTAATGTATGAACCTTAGCAGGTGTGGAACAAGGAATTTTGTAGGGGACATTGGTTCAGTTAGGGAGGGGTATTGGGTCTTTTGGATTACCTGTTCATCTTAACTTTTCTTAATTTTCAATCCTTAACTCTCTTTTATGAAGATTTGATCCAGTTGACAACATGTCTCCTCTCACTTTTATAATAAGATGATGTGGTGAACTTTCTACACATGTTGATATTGTTTTCCTAAGCATTTCATATCACATTACTTTTAGTTATGCCAAGTTTTATGTAATAATAAGAGAAAATCATAAATTTTTTTTGTTCTCATGTTTTTATATGGCATATATTTCAATAGCCCTGAAGCTGGTTTACAATGTGAGCCAAAACATCGGCAGATAATAAATTTTTTTTTCTATCAACCTTGACCAACCCCAACAAATTCTCTACTAAATTTATAAATTTCTCCCCAACAATGAGAAATATTCTGATTTATTAAAAAAATTTATCAAGGGAGAGTATTGAATATGATCAAGAATTCTATATTTGTATTTTTTGTATTAAGTAATTTATTATTGGTACTATACCTAGTGTAGTATCATGTGTTAGGGAACTACACGATTGTTGTTGAGTGTAAAGAATGGCTGTAACATTTCTCTCCTTTTTTATGTTCTTGTGCTATACATTGTATTTAGTGGATTATTTTAATTATATTCCGAACTTTACAGTCCACCTTTACCTTCTACATACATTGAGATTGATTTGAATTCTTGAAAGCATTATATATATATAGATATAGATATAGTGTGTGTGTGTGCGTGCATACTACTGGAGATTTAGTACATCTGTTATAAACCTTTGAAATTGCTTTGTCTATCAAAAAATAGCTATTATATATTGATATGCCAAAGGGTATCACTCTTTTATAATAATTAAATAAATATTGAGAAGCTGAATTTTTTTTTTTATCCTCAATAGGTTTACATTAAATTACATTATGTGAATACATTATTTTGTCACTTTAGACTTGAGGTTACTTCATAATAATTTTTTTTTATGTTGAAAAAAAAAATGTTTATTTCAGTTGAGGATACCTGTACTCTACTTAGCATCACTTTGTGAAAGAAAATCTCTCCTGGAGCTTGCAGAAGATGTTTTCTGTTATGTTAAAGATAGATATTTTATTGGAGAAACAGTTTATGTAACTGTTCCTGGGAAAGGAGACAAATCTGAGCTGTAAGTTTATTTTTCACACTTTCACTTCATTTGACCTCATTATTTTCAGATTGCTAGTTAAATTAGGTAGAATTTATACTTGATGATCAAATTAAACATCTCTCCCATCCATATTTTTAACTCTGTTACTTTTTAACCCTTAAGCTATTTGTAATTTCATTATTATTTGACAGTTAAATTAAGGGATATAAATATATGTTTGTTATTACCAGAAAAGTATTTCTTTATATGTTTAGTACAATACAGATAAACTATATAGTATTTAAAGGTCTGTATATTAAACTTACTGCAGTGGTTATAAGATAATATTTGAATAATTGTAAATTTATCTCAACTTAGGGTGTGTCTTAGGCCTACTTTGGCAATCTTACCTTTTAACATCATTCTCATTCCAACACACAAACAACAAATTGTCATTTTCACTTATTGATTTCCCATTCTTCCCATTTAGTTAATCTCTATCTGCTCATCGAAACCTATCAGGAATACTCCATTCAAAAGATATGTTATTTTCCTTGATTATAATAAAATGTTAATATTATTGATAATTTTTAGTGCAAGGGAACAGAATAAAAAATCTAACTGTCCCAGCCAGGACTCGAACCTGGATCCCCTGCTATCCGGGCCGGTGCATTAACCACTTATGCTACAGAGACAAGTCTGATAAGTTATTAAATTTAATAATTAATTTAATAACTTATCAGACTTGTCTCGGTAGCATAAGTGGTAAATGCACCGGCCCGGATAGCAGGGGATCCAGGTTCGAGTCCTGGCTGGGACAGTTAGATTTTTTATTCTGTTCCCTTGCACTAAAAATTATCTAAATTTACGTGGGATTAAAGACCACAAAATAAATAATATTTATAGAGTTAATATTATTGCTTTATAATTACATCATAACACAATTTATTTAAGATATTAATATAAAACAAGTAATAATGGTAAAGAAAATTTTTTTTGTTCAATTAGAATTATAGTTTAGAGTAAAGAAGAGGAAAACCAAGAATTAGGGGGTAACATCCATTTATCCTTTTGGGTAAAGTTTTTATCTAATAATTATTATATCTGCCGTTTACAAATATGCCAAGTTTTCATCTAAGCTTCCATGTTTTCCAGAAATATTTATAGATTCTGGGATTGACCTTGTTGAAAATGTTTCTAGCTTTCCCATATGCTGTGATGGCTTCTTCAGAGCTAAACGGAGAATGAGAGTGACTATAGGTTCAGAGGGCTTTTATACCTGTATGGGAACCCAGATCTCAATTGCCTGCCTTCCCATCGTTTGGCTCTTATTTCTGGAAGTGTCTATCTGGCTTGTGTTAGTGCTGTTGATTTTCCAACCGAATGATGGTTTCTAGTTTTTTAATTCATATCGTTCATCTCTATTTTTGTTGAGTTTTTCATAATCTTCTAAGTAACTGATAATAGTTATTCAATATTGCTAAAATGGTGGCTAAGCAAACTGGATCTGGTGGATGGTGTCCTCAAAGTGTTCTGCCAATGCCAACTTTCTGGTTTGTCTTTGTATATGAAAAATATAAAAGTATGCAGAGAAGTGATATAGGGGAATTTCCAAAAAGGACAATGCCCAAACTGAAAGAAATCTTGAAGGATACTGATCTGTAGAAAGGGAAGTATAGGTCAGTGTGACAGAAATGGCCAAAATTCCAAAATTAAAAGAGGTCAAATATGTTGCAATACCTGTGAGTGGAAACAGTTAGGAACAGAAAATTTTCAAGGAAATACAAATGCCAATTGAAAGGGAATAGTTTTTTCAATTGGAAGTTGTAGTTCTCAATTTATATGAGCATAATGCAACTGTTCATGAAGCACTTCAGTCTTACATCCAGAGGGAAATCTACTTATACCACATATCCATTACGAAAATGCGGCAGGTATTTTATCTGTAAATAAGTAGTTGTCGGACAGGGAACAGGAGTTGCTGCTGGAGCTATAAAAACTCTTCAAGTTCAGGAAATCTGGAAAGCATGAACCTTCCAAGTAGGGATTGGGCTAAAATAAGTTCTAGAATTTGGCATAAGTAGTGAAAGTGGATCAGACTATTATTTTTGAAAAAAGTAGTCGGGAAGTCAGCAGGAGCCTTTAACGATTGCTTGAAACTTCTTAGTGTTGAGTTTCAGTTTATTTTCTCATTTCTGAATTATATCTAATTCTACATTCAAAAGCTTGATAGGTCAAAGAGATGGAATCTGGAAAAGGAGTAGTTGAGTTGCAAGTAGTCTGGGTAAAAATAGAGTGAATAGTGCTACTTTAGGGAAAGTCATTTATGATGAATGTGCTAAAAATATGAGGGGAGATAGATTGGCCTTGACTGAATCCAGAAAGCAATAGGTGTTAAACATATGGGTGGTAAGATATTAAGACAGTTTGGAAGCTATCCGATAGAAATTAATGATACCATGAGAGTGATCTGGGGGAAGGAGAGATTTTTTTTAACTTTGAGAATAATAAAGTTATCTATTGTGATAAAGGCTCTCATAAAGTCCAGAAGGCTGTGATTATGATTCTTTGTTGGCAGGAATTGAGACTAGCCCAAAAAAAAAAAAAAAAATTTGGCCTGTACTATTTTGTCAGAGGTTTAGATAGTTTGAAGAGAATTGATAAAGGGCTGTAATCAGAAGAGGATGATGGGTTTGGGACCTTGTTGAGTGGGTAGTCTTGGGATAATTTTTATGGTGGAGAGAAAAATTATAGAAATTTATATGACCAAAAAGAATATACAGAGAGAAAGCTTTTAATAAAATTAACAAGGGTACTTTGGATTTGTAGTAGCAATCTGTGGATTTGGTTAGAATGTAGAGTATGAAAGTAAGTACATCAGCTTGAGTACAGATAGTAGTCTGTTGGAGGAAAAAAAATGAAAGTTAATTGATAAAGGGCCTGAAGAAGATAGGCTGATTAAAAATAGAAGTTTAATAAATATGTTATTAAAATTTTAATGGTCTTGCAGTATATTGCTTGTTATAACATTTATTTCAAGTTAGTCCTAAAGTAGCTTTTGTTTAAGAACTATTCAGTCACGAGTGTATTTCAAAATTATAGCATCTAAGAATAGATTAGAATCATTAGATTTATCATCAATGATTCATAGATAAAAATGTGTTAAAAAATGTTGGTTAACTAATTTGTATTTATTAACCTTTTCTCCCTTTGGGTTCATATTAAATTATAAAAATTCTCATTTACACGATCTGAAAATAACTTTTGTTCTTTCTTTTTACAAAAAAAAAAAAAAAATGTTTCTTGTAGTTATTTAAATAAACTAAAATTGAATTTCCTTTTTTTCTAGTACTCAATGTCACGTTTTGGCTGTGAACCCACCTTCAAAGGAAGATAAAGAAAAATATGAAGAACAACATCAGAGGTAAAGCTCTAGAACATTTTTGTTTGAACAGGCTTTGAAGTTCACTCTCACATGCAGAAATAAACTCCCCTATTTACTTAAATATAAATATTTTTACAATTTTTTTGTGTGCACTAAAATAAAATTCAATATTAGTTATTTTTAATAAACATAATCAGGAGGTTAAATTAAGAGTTAAATTTGGCTAAATAGCCAGAAGGTTTTATTTCCCAACTTCGGATTAATTTCATTTTGACAAATACATCAAGTTTTACTTTTTAGTTTCCCCAATTTTGTCACATTCCCAATGTTTATCTTCTAAAGGGTATTTGGGCAGGAAATATAATATTTGATGGTTCTGTTTTTGTTTTTTTTATTCATTGCAAAACTTCTGCAGTAAAATTATAAATATCAAAAAGTTTTGTTGAATGATATGGTCCCATATTAATAGGGTAGACTACCTCCTTATGACAAAAGAGGTTTGTCAAGTAGTAAATTTTTTGTTAGTAATAATATTTTTTTCTTTTTTTTTTTTTTTTTTTTTTTTTTTTTTTTCTTTTTTTTCCCCCTCTTTTCTTTCTTTATAGATTTGTATAGGAAATTTATTGTTTTTAGTGAACACATTATGATGCAAACGGTGTTTCAAGGAGTGAATTTTAGTGAGAAATATATTGCTAGCCTAATATTTTTCTTATTGATAGGTATGTACATGGAATATTATTATTGAACCTATAGGGATGCAATAGGTGTGTCAAGGAGCGAATATCATAATGATTAGTAACAACCTAGAAACAATCAAAACATTCACTTTGTTGAAACGGAAAGTTTTTTATTAGATGTTTTTTTTGTTGGGGTAGATCCAAAAAATACAAATTAAAAAAAAATGTGTATTTTTAAAATTATCTGCCAACATTTTGGCTTCCATTATAAACCATCTTCAGGGCTGTTGAAATAAAATGTCATAAGAATAAAAATTAAAATAAAAACAAAAAAAAATTAAATAATTTACATAGGGTAAGGGTTATTTACATTGGGTAGGTCAGTCATCTATCAACTCCCCTTCCTTGACACCCTTATTATCTGTAAAACTAATGGCTCTATCTCCACTGATTGGTAAACCAAGCACTCTTGCTCAGGTCGTCTCCTCTACTTTCTCACCCTTATCATCAAAAAATAAATAATGCCAAAATCCTTATCTACAGATCACTCACACTCTCTGATAAGACATTCCAATGTAAAAATATTAAACGTGTAACTGACATCCTCCTCTCTAATGGTTTCCCTATTCACACCATTAAAAAACTTGTGAAGGATTCTTTATTTCCACTTCACAAACTATGCCCCTCCCCCAAAAATAATGACCTCATTTTCAGCTCTCTCCTGTGTATTCAAAAATTTTCTGAAATCCCTCAGAAAAACTTTCCCTAACCTTAAGCCTTCTTTTTCCACTAACAACAAACTAAAATCCATTTAAACCATCCTTAAAGACCCCCATCCCCCTTCCTAACAGAACCAATGTTTTATAGAATTCCTTGTTCCACTCCTAATTGCCATGGTTCTTACATTGGGCAAACTAAAAACCCTATTTCCTGTAGAATTAACAATCATAGAAATGACATAAAGAAAAAACTGCCCTCACAAAACAAGTTTTTCATGAAAAATACTTATTTGACTTCGATAACATTACCATTCTTTCCACTGAACCCTATGAACACAAGTACTTTTTATCTGAAACCGTTCACATTAATTTACAGCACAATCCAGTTAATGACAGAACTGACACAGAACAAAATTCTTCAACTTATTCAAACATTTTTAACATTCTGAAAAACCATTAGCCCTCCTTCAAAATAATCTTGTCAAATATTTCTCCTAGTTCCAAAAGTTACTTATCCACAATAATATCCTATCTTTTTTTCTTTGTATTGCCCCTTTTGAAGCAGGCCGCTCTCCCTTTGTACTTAACCGCCTCCACCACCCACGTTGTCCATCTAAAAAAAAAAAAAAATCTCACCATTTTCAAACCCTACCTTAAGTCATGAAAATGAGATATTAGGGACATGACATTCCCCTCTCCCCTTCTTGATAGGTAGGTGTGGTTAATTAATTTTTTGGGGGAATTTGTTTTTGTATTTTGAATTTTTCTACATAGTTTACTACATTTGTACTTTTGATGTCACATTACATTTAGTTATGGACATTCTATATTATAATATTGTAAATCATTTAATTTTTTGTTTTTATTTTTATGATTTTGTATTTCAACAGCCCTGAAGATCGCTTACAATGTAAGCCGAAACAAGGCAGACAATTTAAAAAATACACATTCTTTAAAATTTGTATTTTTTTTTGGATCTACCTTGACTGAACCCTAACAAAAAAAAAGCTAATAATTCACTTTGTTGGTTTTCTCAACAAATTGTTCATAAAAATTTTAATTTGATCTTATCCTTACTTAGACTAAAATTTAAGACAATTTTTAAAGATTAAACCAGGAGAGACTTTATTTTTCCTATTAAAATTTAACTTAAGAGCTAGTCAAAGACCAATTATTATGGGTCTGTTAGATTAAAGAATTAGAAGTTAATGCATTTAAAAAAAAAATTTTTTTTGGAGATGTCAACATTACATAGTAATCTCTTCTTAGGACATAGTAATTTTGCAACAGCTCTTTAAAAAAAAAAGTCAGCTCTAGTTAATAAAAGGCACATTTAGAAGAAAAATGTATTTTTTATCAATATTTTCACTGAGTCCCACTTCATCAATTGTTAACATTTTCTCTATTAATAAAATTGTGTGTGTCTGAGGAAGAGAGGGGTGCATGCATGTGCACATCTGTGTGTATATGTGTATTTTTCTCTCTAGAATCCACAATTTTTAAATGAATTGCCAAATTTGATATTCAAGCTTATTTTTTTTTTAAATTTAATATTAGCTTACATTTATATTTAAGATTATTTTACTAGTTATTTAATGGCTCTAATTGGTTGAAGGACTAAATTAAAAAATTAGTATTAGTTGTAAGAAAAATACAGAACACACTAGTGTATAATTATTTATTTTTAACATTTTTATTAAATGACACTGAATATAGAGAAAAATGAAACAATATGGGAAAAAATGCTTTAAAATATAATTTTGAGGGTTAGGCCTGACCCCATGTACAGAGATCAGATTCACAATTTAGACTTTTCTTTGCAAAATGACCAATGAATTTATTAATTTATAGCTGAAATTGGACAGTGGGATTTGGAGAACACCAAATTGCAAAAAATTGCAATGCTTGTTATTATTAATGTTATTACAAAAATGTACAGAATGTAAGAAGAGGAAAATTAACTTTTATGAGAAATACATTTTAAAGAAGATATTTATAAACGTAAATGTACTACAAGATTTATACGAGTGTTCCACCAAATTTCTCTTAGGAGTAGTTCAGAACAAATCTTAGTGATCTTAACTTTTACCCTCATAAAACTTTCTACCTTTTAAGCTAAAATTAGTTATTCTTATTAATGATAGTTAGTTATTCTTAGTAATGTTAGTTTTTTCTTGCCTTTGGACGCATTTAAAGAAGCAGAAGAAATTTATTTGTTAATACTTGGCAAAATTTTGGTATTGTTCCTTAAAAAGTTTTATAATAAGAACTTAATCTTAATTATTTAAAAAATAGAAATAAATTGTATTNAATAAATATTAAGTATATTTTTGGTTCTTGAATTCTAAAGTAAACCTTAAAGTTGGTGCTTGCAATTAAAGAAAAAAAATTAGCTTGTTTCTGTAATGTTTTATATTTTAAAGTCTATGTTAATATATAGAATGCCTTGTGATTTGAGTGTTTAATTTCAGAAATGGTGAAAGATTCCATTGGATTCCATCTCAACTATATTCTTATGATGTTGAAAGGATGGATAATGGTGAGGAACTTAATGTTCAAGGTGACCAAATTACACGAAAAAAATCCGCCTATACAAAAGACAAAAACCGTTTGTATATTAAACAATTTGTGGCTATGGACAATGGAATTTGGAAACTCAAAGTATTTTTTATTTTTTCATTTATTTTGTTTTTATTTATTTTTGTAGTATTTTGATTTTATTTAAGCTTCAACTTATTTTCAGGAAAGTTCTAATTCAAAGTATGGCATTTCTAAAGTCAAATTTGACCAAATATTTTGTGGTGAAGCTCCTGACATGTCCATACAGCAGAAATCAGCCTCTGATAGGAAGAAAATTGGGAGAAAACAGGAAACAATAAACAAGTAAGATTAATATAATCATTTTGCTTAAGTGTGGAAGAGCTAGAGGTTATTATCAACAAAGCTCTATTTCTTGTTGAAGTAAGATCATATTCATTTTAAAATCCATAGAATATTAGCTTCAGGCTGTCATTATTTGTTGAAAAATGATAAAGGTACCTAAGTTTTTTAAGTCCCTAGAGGTAAGATATTTCCAAACATTATAAGTTTTGCATTAAATAAAGAGGTGGGGATGGGAATCAATAAAAATTAGGAGATTAAAATAAAGAGAATAAATTTTAAATCTCTACTATATAAATAATTATAAGTTATATATATTTTTTTAAAGAAACTAAAAGTGTTAAAAAAAGAAAACAGGGAAACTTAATGTAACATTCCTGAACAAAAGTCATGTCTGATGCTGGCTTTTTTTTTTTAATAATTATTTTCCTATTAACAACCCTCTCTATTAACATTTATTATTTCCTATTTTAATATCCCTAGTTTTGTAAAGAACATTTTGCTGGTTTGACCATAGCACAAGGTTTTCTATTCAAGTTCAAGGATTCGGTTCTATTTTTTAAAACAGGTTAATATTAATATTGTTATGGGCTAAGGGTCACTTATGATTAAAAACAAAAATAAATGAAAATTAATTTATTATTACAAATAAGAAATCCTAGTAATTAAAGCTTATAATGAAAACTACTGTCCTTTACTAACTAATACATATAAAAATAAGTAAGTAGATAATATAATTACAAAATAATAGATTAATTGATATGAACAAATAAATAAAATATGCTAATTTACAAAGAGGCCTAAAGATAACTGTTAATCACTGTTACTGGCACTGCAAAGCTAAGACCAGCCTGACTCGGGGGGCCGCTGGTGAGCTGCTTTTATAACTTCGTATAAGTGGCAAGGCAGGCTTAGAGGGTTCTATACCGATTTCCAAGTAACCTGACTTCTCTGATCAAAGGAAAAGAAAGGAAACAGAAAATGTCATCCTTCAATTGGCCCCTTCCCATAAAGGTCTGGTGTCCTCACGCCACCTAGTTCCCTAGTCTTTAACAATATATTGTCATCGTACTTAGACAATTCTTGCTGTTTCAAATCCAAATAACTTAAACAAATGCCTATAGTGAATCAGAATGTGAAGAGTATCTTTATCTTTTCCTGTTTTCCCAGTATTTCATTTGTACTAATTTCTTGTACAACTTTGTTCTGTAGATGTGCAGGTGTTACTAGAAAGTTCTGAGTAGGTATTTCATTATTAGTAAAGATCCGATCAGATGTTTTCTAGTTTAATTTATCCATTTTGCGCTTAATAGAGCAGAATAGAAACTAAAGTAATTTAAGGTTATTAATAGCATTTAACTTTTAAAGCTCCTTATCTTTATGCTTCTGTCTTATTGAAATATAGATAAGTAAATTTTATTTTATTTATTAAATATATAAAATATAATGGAATAAAAACAAATTTCAATTGTATTTTCAGATATTTTAAAACAGCCGAAAAGAGAGTAGGAATTTCCCCCAAAAAAAGTCCAAAGAAGAGTGGTGATATATTAGATCGGCGAGGACCATCTGGCATCAAGCGTAAAAGAAGAACTAAAAAAGAGATGGAAGAAGCCTTGAGGTGATTTTCTCTTTTTTCATGAGTTATAAAAGTATGAACACGCACACAAACAATTGTATAAATTTTTTTTTTATAACCTTTATTTACATATAACATTCTGTTAAAAATAAATAAAAACATTTGGATAAGATTAAAAAATAATTTCTGCCTAAATATTTTTCTAGCCTTTTCTATTATTAGTTCAAGGTTATCTGTATTGTCATTTTTATTGTGTGCCTATTATGCAAAAATGAATTTAAAAAAAAAATGACAATAAAGCAAAAATTCAAGTTTGGTAATAATTTTTGTATAAAAAATTAAGAAAAATTACTTTTTGACCTTCTTCAGCTTAATCTTGCCATTGAGCTTTTATGCAGTTAACTGCTTTTGGGAGCAACTGTAAATTCTATATTAAATTATCCTGTTTTAGATTCACTTTTTTTTTCTTTTTNATTGGAAAGGCTCATTCCTTTGGGGAGGACAGTGAGAATTGCTAATGCACTGTCACTTTTTTTTTTCTTTTTTTTTTTATGGTTTATCAAACTCAACAGTTAAAGGTTAAATAAAAATAAGAAATATAAAGTTTCTTATTTTTCAATTAGCATGACACCTAATGTACTTTATAATTGAATGTAGTAAAATTGTTATTAAAATTTTCAGTTGGTTAACCTGGATTATGAATTTGCTTTTATCAGGGTCCAATTTTGAGGATAGTTTATCCACTGAAATTCTATCTAAGAATACCCCAGTTTTAAGATAAAACCAATTTTTATAGAGCTAAATTGGATTATGAAGGAACTATTAAAAGCCATGGATTAGCCCGTGTACTCTATTTATTAACTTGGTGTTCTGGGCATACTTTCCTTGAGAAATAAAAGCCTGTCCAAGGCCCATGGGTTTGGTTACTTGCAAATAGTCCCTATCACACAATCCTAAGTTTTTACATTGTAAATATTTAAATAAAAAAACATTAATAATGAAATCAACATTCATTTATTATTCAAGATTATTTCTGGACGTGGGTCTTACAAGGCAGAACTTCGTTCATGGTTGGAACCGCTGCCTGTTCAAGAAGAGGGAGTAATCCTCAGAATGTTAATGTTGCTTTTTGCTTTTACCTTCTAAGAAAGGAAAGAAAAAAATATTTTGATAACCATAGTTGAGTGTCTTAAAACTTCGAACTACAAAATTTGGCCTTTAAAAAAAGTTTTCTTTTTTTTTTCCCTCTCACTTAAAATTCTTTCATGAATCTCTACTCTCAAACTAAAGGCTGTTTTTTTCTTTATCATATTGAAGAAGTTTATATGAAATGTTTTATTTATTAAAAAGCTTAGATATTTTTTCTATTAAAAATTTAAGACATAAATAATTTTTGGTTAGTCTGATTTTAATCAAACCACATTGCTTCAAATTTCTAGGCTTGGAAATAAATTAAGCCCTGGAATGAGAGCAGCAATTGAAGCCAAACGTAAACAGAGACAA
Source organism: Oncopeltus fasciatus (assembly GCA_000696205.2). Classification (NCBI taxonomy): domain Eukaryota; kingdom Metazoa; phylum Arthropoda; class Insecta; order Hemiptera; family Lygaeidae; genus Oncopeltus; species Oncopeltus fasciatus. Next base: position 161,018 of record KZ807300.1, on the reverse strand, counting down.
GAAAATAAAGAGAAGAAGAAAAATTTAGCAGAATTCTATAAGGAATGGAGCTTGAAGAGAGATGACCTTGAATGTGAAGACCTTAAGGTATGTACCTCTTTTGTAAATTAAAAAGTATTCCTGTAGCTCTACTAAAGTTCTTAATTTCTAAAGTCTATTTTACTATTGCTCTGTATTGCTTTTCCTGTTTTTGTCATTTTCCCAAGGTTTATTTTACCAATATGTTAAGGTAATTCGTTTTCATAATAATTTTTCAGATAGTCGCTATGTTGTTTCTTTTGAAAATGTATTTATTTAATTTTCATATTTCTCTCTAAAGAATGTAAGTATATTTATTCCAGAATAAATAAAGTATTATTTAGATTTTTTAATGATTATGAAAAATCTAGATAATCACTTAAGCACTTTTCTCGATTATGAGTGAACTGTGTGTGTGTAACTGCACTAGCCAACTCAGTTTTTGGAAAATTAGGTATGTGGCTTACTCATTCAAATTTTTTTTTTTTAAATTGTTTTACTGGAAATGTATAAACTTAAGCATACTGTCAACTAAGCATATTTTTTTTAAAGATGAACATAGATAAGAGTTAATGGATAATTTTATTTTACAAGCTGGAGAAGGCAATGCAAATAAAATTTAAGATCATTAAGGCTGGTTTGGGACTAATGTATTTTTCGCTGAATGAGATAAGGTACTGTAGGGTTCCATAACCTCCCAACTTTTATTAACAATCTGAAGGGCCCTTTTTATTAATAAAGACAATGATAATTAAAGAAAAGATTAGCTTGGAAGAATACAGAGATTGTGAAATAAAGGGATAAGTTCATAAAAGTTTTTTAGGTCATATAGACTATGGCGGCTAATTTGTTGGAGGGAGGGGAGTAAGAATTTACTTACATTTAAATTGATGATGTACCAATAACCAACTCCAACTGTATTGGAGTTGGTTATTAGTTTTAATTATTTGATGTAACCTGTAACATCTGGGATATGTGGAATTAAATTATTATTAATTTGGATTAGTTAGGTTTGCAATGTGTTATTATTTAGTATGTTTTATTTGACAAGGTTATTAAAGGATCAGAAATAAACTGGGAATGGGGACTTTAGAAAGGGGCTAATAAGTTATGTGATAAAAAAAAAACAGGAAATACATATTTTGATGTTGCTGTTTATGATGATCTGATTATAGATCTTAAGAGAAGAATGGGTAGATTTAATGTCAAATTTGAAAGAGAGGTGATTGGGTGTGTTATTATAATAATATAGGTGTTTAGCAATATCAGCAACACTCTTAAAAGAAACTTCAAATGGAGAGTTTTTTGACCGTGGATATTATTAATAGATGATTTTAGTAGGGGTTCAGTTAAGGTAGATCCAAAAAAATACAAATTAAAAAAAAAAGTGTATTTTTTTAAAGATTATCTGCCAACGTTTCGGCTTACATTGTTAGGTATAGCCTCAGGGCTGCCTACCATGAAGAAGAGAGAGGTCGTCCTGTCCCTAAGTTCACCTTTCGTTCATCACTGTTTAGTTATTCTACAATGAGTTTTGGTAAATCTCTGGCAAAAGTATTGTTTCTGGGAAGAAATTTGGAATTTGGCCAATGATATGTATATTCATAAGTGTAAAGTTTGCAAATTTTTCTATAATTATCTGCATTAATAAATGATTTATGGAAAATAAAAGTTTCTGAAAGTAATATTTTTATAGTTAAGCATGAAATTGAAAAAAAGTATATATATTTTTTTAAATTAAGAAAGTAAACTATTGTAAAATATTTTGCATCATTTTTTTAATTTTAATTTTGTATTTTTATTATAAACTATGAAAAAGCTCTTATTTTGTATTCCCCATAGGCTTTACCAACACCTGTCATGGTAACGAGCCGCCTCCCTAATGCCCTAGTTGGAGATGGAATCATGTTGCTGGAGTTCTTTCATTCCTTCAGATCTCTTCTCCCATTAAAGGATTTCTTTCCCCATGGTGTGACTTTTGATCTAGTGGAAAGAGCTCTTGTCGATAAAGAAATAGCAGGTGCGTTATCAAGTTAAATATATTTAATTTTGTAGAAAAATTAATAATTTTATAACAGAATAAATTTATTAAGTTGTATAGTTTATATATATATAAGT
>KZ807300.1:107628-123636 GCA_000696205.2 Oncopeltus fasciatus | reverse complement strand
ATAAATATTAATATAAATTTGAAGATATTTATTTTCTCAGTGACAATTATTTATTTGTACCACTCTTCAAAATTACTTTAAATCTTAGTTGACCGTTGATGAAATTGTCAGAATTTGACCAATAATTGCTGATTATGTTTTTATATAAACATGTGTTAACCAAAATAAAAACTTTTTGCTGCATAAAAATATGTTTGTATTTGAAATACATTAAACAACTTCTGTTTATTTTTTTCCACAACTTATTTTATTATCTTGTTTTAAAGAAAATTATAATAAAGTTTTATTGTGTGATTCCTGCATGAAATTTCACTTCTGTGGTTTAAAAAAATATTTCCTTTTCATTTCTTATTAAAAAATGGTTTATGGTATTTTCTTCATGAGCAATTTCAAACTGCAATTGAAATAGTTTTTAAAATTTCAAAGTGCTATTTAAACACGTTTATGGCAGAATATGTGAATTGGGCTACTTCTCTAACTAAAGGTGGCATAAGTATATTTATTCATAATAATAAAAAAATGCTTAAATATAATTATTACTTGGTATGTTTTTGATGGTTTATTTTAAAATTAATTCCAAATTGTTTCATAAAACATTATAATTATTACTCATAATTCTCCTGTTCTGCCCATCAATTTTTTATTTATATATTGATTGGTGGTGGGATTAATTTATGTACTTATAGTTTATATGACTATTGCTAATTACATGTGATTTCTTGTGAGACTTGAAAATTCATGAATATATTTATGAAGTAGCTATATTAGCCTTTGATCAAGTTGTTTTCAAATATTTACAAACAATTATTTTGTTAATAAATTAAAGAATTTGAAAAGCTTGTGTGTGTATGGTGTATATATTCACACACACTCACATGTATACACACGTACACATAATCAATTGAGGTTCATTCACATCCCCTCTTAAGGGTTGGCATTCTATATGATAGTTACTAATTTGGGAGATTATTGTATCAGATTTCAAATACTTAAAGTGTTAGTTACTTAGTTTGATCAGTTGTATGCTTGCATGAACTGTAAAAATTTATGTACACTCGTTATCTTACTTTGTTAAATTTATTTATAGGGAATGGTTTAATTCATTCTTTACAGGCATCCTATTATTTTAATATCCTTTTAATTTTATTATTATTTGATAGGCAATTTTCTTGTCATTCATGAGTTTTGTCATATCAGTTTTCTACAGCTCAACCAATTTTACAAAATGCAAATAATTTTTCTCTCTATCTTCTCTCTATTTCTATAAAAATTAGATTTATTCGTGGTTTAACAAGGAAGGGGAGAGTGGCGAAGGAAAAAGAAAAACTTATGAAACAGGAGTTCAATGTGCTTACTTTACTTCAGATCTTTGTGCTTCAAAGACTTTGAGGGACTTGTCACATAATCATAAAAAAACACATGAATGACTTTTCATAAAAAATTTTGATGAAGATTAAATGTATAAAATGAATACATTTAATCTTTAGAAAACAATCAAACTATAGGGACCAAAAAAGAGAAAAATTTATAATTAAATCCCTATTTCTAGTATTTTAAATTGAGAATTACTCTATGAGATATGATTTTGAATTCCTTTGTTTTCTATAGGCCAATCATTTATTTTATTTTTATGTGGATGGTTTAAGCATATATGTTTGTAATGCTGCTAAGTTTGTCTGAAGAATATTACCAAATTTTGAGTTCTCTGGCACTCAAATTAAAAATAAATAAATAAAAAACATTCATGTTCAATTAGTGAGTGGGTTCATTCCTCCTCATTCTTTTTACATTTCGAATTAGTAAACTATTACTCACGCATTTCAATTTTATTATTTACTATCTCTCTAGAAATTATCTTGCCAAGATAACAGGCAGAATAATATGATTCAATGAAAAAATAATAAATTTTCAATTACTAAACTCTACAGGCTTGTGAATCACTAACTGTGGATAGTATATTAATCAGATACATCTTCAGTATATACATTTCATAGATCTTAATAATTTTAACTAGTCTCAAATATGTCCCATTTCAAGGATAAATCTCATATTGACTGTTAGTGTTTGACTTTTTGGAGTTGCTGCACTGGTCGTTCTCCCTCATGTCATGATAGCCATTAAACAACATTGTAAGCAATTACAAAATGTAAATTTACTTACAGAATGTAACAACCAAATAAATAAATAAAATAAAATGTTTGACTATTATGTTAGTCTTTACTATATGTCTCATATCTACATCTAAGCAAAATAATTTAATTAATTAATTGAATAAAAATTCTTGCCCTATACCTTGGGGCATTTAATCTAACTATTTAAACTAAAAGAGTATTTAGCAGCTTCTGCAATCTAAAGCTTAATCTACCAACTAGAATATCTCATATTTTCATGATGTGCCTGTAGCTTGTTTTTAAGTCTATGTAAAATTGGAATTGGTTTATTAGCTTAGTTATTTGCCTTAGCAATCTGAAAAGAGTAACACTTTCAAAAGTTCTACATGACTATTAATTATCCATTAGGCTTTGAAATTAAATGAAATTGAGTTGCATCAATTACTTCTCTCCTGTTAGATTTAGTTGATATGCCTAACTATCCTTGATTTAATAAAATCCTGAAAAAATTGTACATGGGAATAGTAAGGTGTACGATCTGTACATAAGATGTGTGTTAGCCTTATAAATTTCCTGTTTTAATAATAAAATTAAGATAGTAACGCTCAGTGCCAACCTACTTTATTTTTGAAATAAATTGCTCTAGCTTTGCCAAATTATATGAATCCTTACTAAATTATAAATTTTTCTTTGCTTAAAGAATTTTGTTTATTATGAAGGGAAGAGCAGGTTAAAAAGAAATTAAAGAAAATAAAACTTGGAATTACCCTTTAATGAGGAATTATGGCATAAAATAGGAAAATTAAAATAATTTTCATTCTGGCCAAGCTTTTAATACCCTATTTTTGTAGATAAATTAAAAAATCTTTTCTTTTTTTTAAGAAGGAAAAATTTTCAAACAGTTTTTGTGCCTCACTCTGATTTAACCACTAATGACACATTGTAAAATGGTCTTGTAGAGGAGAGAAATCATGCTATGCGGCAGTGTAGCCAACATGTGGAAAAACAATTCCCTCCTGCCATGACAGTCTCAAGACACTTACTTTCTGGACATGCCTCGTATAATATTATTATTTAAGTGTAATACTTGTAAAATAATTTGTATTGGTGAATTTTTCCAAAATCTTGAAAGTTAAATTTTTCATTCATGTTCAATGAATAATTTAAATAATATATAAGAAAAATTCACTGACTAACCTTCTTCTTTTGTTACTTTGCTGTGCCTTTAAAATTGGTTACTTCAACACAATGCCTACTGTATCTGTCCTTGGTCATTCTCCTAATCTCCATCAAGAGGGAACCCTAATCCTTCTGGTCCGTCATCTCCTATCTCTATACTTGGTCATACCTCTTCAGTTGCCGTTCTTCCAGGATATCCATTACTGACTAAACTCTGAGAGTTTCCCTGATAATAGATTACATGATACCTAACCCAATCTCATCCATCTTTCTAGCTTCTTTTCTTAGGTATATCATTCTGTTTCTGAGGTACAACTAATTAAAGATCTGAAGCTTTCCTTCATTACTTATCTCTTATTTTTCTCCCAGTTCAGTGAATATTTGGTAGTGCACCTTATTAACTTTCCTTACTTGATTGATGACTTCCCTGTCAATTTGCCCGCCCCGGACTATCATTTTACCCAGGTAAATGAATTTTTACCACTTCTAGTCGCTACCCATCACATTCAATCTAAAGATTTTATTCTTTACAATAACAATCAATCAATAATAATACTTTTATCGGGATTTATGATAAGACCTTTTCTTTTTAGCTGCTCCACTACGACTTAAGCCTTTCTTGGCTGTCAGCAACTAGCACATAACCAGTGTACAGGAAATATTGCACCTGCACTATTATATTCCAGTATCCAGAAGCTATAGAGGTCATCCTCTTACACCTTATCCATTCTTGCAATACCTTGCTTTCAATACTGTTTGCTGTAACCTGGGTGATGGAAGTTCCTATTTTACTTATGGGAACAATTTCTCTAGACAAGAAGAATTTTATCTCCTTTAATAGTATCATAATAAGCTGCAAAACTAGTAGAGTAAAATAAAATGACAGAATGAGGTAGCAGTCCTGACATTTTAACAAGAATATTAAGATGTTCCCTTAACCTGAAGAAGCAACTGACATTACACCTTCAATTGCAATTTTATAGAAATGTCCATTCATGTCAGCTTTTTTTTTTATTATAAATTTTCAAAGAAATTTAAAACCAACATTCTAAAACCAGTTTATTCAGGAATTTTCTATAAATTGAAATATATGTACAATATACTTATCATTTTTGGTGTCAAGTATATAAGATTAGATAAAATATCTTAATTGCTATTAGATTTAAAATATATAAGATATTTTAGTACATTAATAATAGGTTTCTAATATAATGTACTATCATTTATGTGCATTTTTGTGGAAAAGAAAAACTTACTTACTATAGGAAATATTTAGAATTATAATTAGGAGCTTATTATTAACAGTTGTCCCCCTCCCTTCACCTGCCAACAACAAAAAAAAATTTTTTTTTGCAAGCCTTTCTATCTCTAGCTTCTCCTTTCTGTGGGATAAATTTATTACTTTCTCGACTAACCAAAATTACAGGAATTATTTCTTTAACTAACGGTTTGCAGGTTGACATACAAAACTTCTATATTTTAATCTCTTTTTAATTGAAAATAGTTGAAGTAATGACAAATTGTAAGAGAAATCTATCAATATCAATACATTATTTTTAAATTAATACCTGTGTTTTATAGGTTATATATTTCTTTTAATTTGTAAACTTGATAATCCTGATAGACTTATTTTTGACAAACTGAAACACTTCACAGGGCACTTTTTATTTAAATAATATGAGCCCTTTTTTGTTTTAAATAAAAGAGTTTTAAGAGTTTAGGAAGAAGGGTTGGTCAAGGATTCCGTCTTGGAATTTGAAGGAAAAAAAAAGAGATTAATTAATCAAATGAGTTTAAAAAGAAATACAAAAACCAACCAAGCAAGGAAAATTATAGGTGCCTTTAAGTGAAGACTGACCAGAGTGATATGTTGGAATAGATAGTTTTTTTTCAATACTTTGCCGAATAGCATTCAGTGAAATTCAGAAGGGAGACTAGATAAATGTCTCTTGTTCTTAGAGTTTAAGCTTGTGCCGCCCGCTTTCATATGATGATTGAACCTTTTTTTAGAAGATAAAATAAAAATTTCTTATTTGTATTAGTTAATTATTTTGTATGTAATTTCCAAATTGACTGACAAATCTCTTACCACTTAAGCTATATTAATTCCAGTAGTTGACTCTGAATTTTGACTTATTTTCCCTATTTTCATTTGGAATTTTTTTTATTTTTTTTCCCCCACTCTTTCTCCATTAATTTCATAGTACACAATGTATGAAAGGGATGGGTATTTTTCATCAATTTGTATTTAAATAGAATAAATTTCAAGTAATAAATAGAAAAGTTTTAACTTAATTTAATTTTAATTTAAATAGAAAAGAAAAATTATACATCCCAAGTTATATTTTTATTCACTCTTGACAAAACATTTTGGTCAAATTGGTAGATTAATTTGTGCTCCAATTGGTTTGTGACCTACTAGTTTTTTATGAAATAATAGTCAGAACAAGAAATCACCTTAGCTTTTAGAGTAGGCCTTTAGTGGTATGAGTTAGTGGGTGAGGTATATCTGTGGTAAGGAGGAGTTAAGTGAGAGCATGATTGCGCATGCAGACCATCTGTACGAGGAGGAGCTTGGGGAGGAGAGAGCATCACGGCGCAAATGCTCGAAGGCTGCCACTGCCAAGATCTCACAGTTCGCCAAGCAGCTAAGGAGCACCAACTGGGACGGTTGGTATAAATAACCATCCTCAAAACAATTAATTGTTATGAATAACCATAAATAAGCTCTCCTGCTTGCTTCCTCCTTTTTGTTAGACCTCTCCTTCCTCTGAAGTCTTAGCTTCTGTTGGCAAAATAAGGTTTTTTCTTTTTTTTTTTTTTTTTTTTTCTAAGTTGCATACATTCATTTTTTATAGTATTTGTTGCAATGTCATGTATTGTGCATAAAAAGGGATAAAATGATAAAAATGAAAAATATATTTAAGAAGTTATTGAAAGTCTGAGAGTTGGATTATAATAATATAGAAAACAGGTGAATAACCTAAAGGGTTATTATAACTACCAATGAATATAGAACTATCATACCTGATGTATGATAGTTATACAGAAAACAATTTGTCCCATATACTTCATCTCACTAATACTTCCTAGTTGGTAATGGTTACTACAAAGCCAGTCCCAAGAGTCTTAGAACAAAGGACACATCTCCATGGATAAATTAATAACTTTTGAAGTTATTTGTTGTAGTTTTTATTAATTTCATGTCCTATCTCTATCCTATTATCTCTCAGGTAATTATTTTATTTGGTAAAAGTTTAAAATTTGGCTAGTGCTCATCTTCCACTTTTTGAAATTACTTAATCTTAATTAATGGCATGTTTATTGCGGTAAATCATATTGAGAGCTCTCCTATAGTTAATTTCATTTGTAATTGTTAAATGAGTTATAGACACAATGATATTTCTTATAATTATGTCAAATATTTTATTAGTTAATTGATAAATTAACCTATTAATGTCAAAGCTATGATACCCCTTACAAATTTTGTTTTAAAGAAAGTTAGTACTTTGTATACTAAAAATTAGCTTCCTTTTTCAAATTAAAAAAAAAATTTCAAATTTTCTCCATCTTAGGTTATTTAAGTAGTCACTGGTCCAGTCCTTGCTCACTCATGATTCTTAGGTAATAATTGACTCTCATTTAAAAGTGATAGAGTGTGATGCAATAATTTATACACTTTCTCAGAATATAGATAAAATTATTCTTGGAATTTAATTAAAAGTATCAGAGTTTATCTGGTATTTAATAAATAAAGGCCACTCAAATCAATAGATTCTTTAACAAGATTCATTTACCTGAATGTGACAGTGAAAAATTTTTATCTCCTAATTTCCTAGTAAGTTTTCTAATTTCTCAAATAAGTTTCATTTATTAAGCTTAAGAAAATAAACCCAGCTCTTTTGAAATTTTCCTTGATGTTGACTCTAGAGTATTTCAAGTCAAACAGTGGGTTGTATGAAAGAGTTAGGAAAGAAAATTTTTGCCAATTGAAAATTCATGTCAGAATATATAGCTTTTCCAAGTCGAGACTTTATCCACTTCATAAAGACTTATCGTTTTAGTAGCGAAGTCCTTACATATTCAATAATGTCAAAGTAACCTTAACTTTAAAAAATATGCCATGTTAACTTACAAAAACAAAGCATTTTTCATGGTTGTTCCTGTCATCAAATATTATTCAGTTATTTTAGAGCAATGAAAATTGAATATTAAGAGAATTTAACTAAGTAGTTTATAGGATTGTTTCTTTTACTATTTGATATCTGAATATAATTACTTCATTTATATGTGAGCAGTTACCTATGAAATTAATAAATTATTAAAAAAATGTTGCATGTTAACAATATTTTTTTTTTTTTTTTTTTTTTTTTTAATAATGTTGCATGAAGCTATTAACTGTACTGATAGTAGAAAATAGTTAATAAATTGTTCTTTTTATTTATTTTTACTTATTTAACATTTATTATTGTAAATCATTCTTGGTTAAAAATTGTATATTGAGGCTTGCATATTCTTCTTTGTTTTATTCTTTTTTAATTTCATCATTTATTTCCTAAAATAATTGTCTTCTTTCTTTTTAATAAGACGTCATTCTTAAAAGATTTTAGATAAAGCACGAGTAATTGCTGGTAATTGTGTTGTGATTTGCTTAGTCAGTTTTTTATTTCCATATTTCTTCTTCACCATTTAAACATTATTTTAAAATTAATGAATGAATTTAATGAATTATTTTAAAATCCATAATTAAATTTGCTTAACGATTTATCGTGTTAGATGTTCACGTAGGCTTCGTCGGTCGTCAGATGTATTTACCATTACAATTTGACTCGGTCCAACCCGGAAGATGAAAACAACTCTCATTCTTTTTNTAAGGCAACTCGATGAATATGAGTACTTTCTTGAGTTCTAAGTTTACTACTTTACAGTTTACAAAGTTAACTTTAACTAAAATTTTAGTTTATTTCTTTGAAAAATAAATTTATAATTGACCTTACCATTGAAATCAAAGCTAACTTTAATATATTTTAAATTAAAGTTAATACCTCATTGAATACATACTATTTTATATGATTTACTAGTTTTTAAATGAAATAAGAAATATATTGGCTTTTATCTTTTTTTAAATACTGTTATTAGTTGTGGTATTTAATCCCACATTTATTTTATACAAGGGAATATAATTTTAAAAAATCTTACTACTCAACCGGTACAGAAACCTGGGTCTCCTGCTTTCCGGGCAGTTATGCTAACCATTACACTACCAAGGTTAGCTAGATCATTTATTTTACTCCCCGCACTTTACTCCGAGTCTTAACCCCAGAATAAGATGGATATGTCGTCTTATGCTCAAAGGAGCTTACATTGTCAGCTATTTAATAGACTCTCGTTTTTTCCTATACTTCTTTTTTTTTAAATACTGATTTTAGTTGTGGTATTTAATCCCACGTTAACTTTATACAAGAAAAGCAAGGGAATAGAATAAAAAAATCTTACTACCTCAGTTGGGACTCGAACTCGGGGGTTTAGACTCAGAGTAAAGTGCAGGGAGTAGGAAAAATTATCTTACTAGCCTCGTTGGTGTAATGGTTATCATGACTGCCGGGATAGTAGGAGACCGGGGTTCAAGTCCTGGCTGAGTAAGATTTTTTTCTGGCTCCTTTTGCATTTCTAGTATAAAATATTTTGTTTATGAACAGTTTGTGCACCAAATAGAACTTTATCCTTAATTTCAAGTATTTCTACTTATTCTTCTCAGACTGTTATTTTCTACTATGAAGAAATGAAAGAGTATAACTCTTTTCTGTACCTAGCTTCGTTGTTTAATAAAGCCACCTTTAAATTCCTTCTATTGCTTCATACCAGTTTTCCCTATGCATGTGCTACCATTATATTTACCCATAATTACAATTATCTCAACATTTTCACTAATATTTTATGCCTTTTAACATTCTATGCTTACTTAAATTTTTAGTAAGAGTTAGGATTTTGTTGCAGGATATTTTGATATCATGTATTGTAACTTTTCCTTTCCTAAGTTTGTTTTATTTTTGTTCAAAATCTTAAGGATTGGTTTCTGTATATTCGCTCTTTGTCAGTCTGCCCTCCAGTTAGTTCCAGGAAAATCCACTAGATGTTGTCTATGCGGTGGTAACTGAAGTGACTTTCACAACTTCAACTAGAGTTGAGGTTAGTTTGTGCGTTCTTGCTGTGCAGAGAAGATCGAATTGGACCTTGTGTGTTGTGTTAGAGAAGAGTTGTTATTAACTTAACCAAAAAAGTACTGTATTGCAGATTGTTTTCTTTGTGTTGTTGAATAGAAATGAAAAGTAGAAGTTCTGTAAATAAACCTTATGTGTTTTGATACATCTGTTGAATACAGAATTTGCTATGTTAAAATAAAACAGAAAAACTGAATTTTTAAAGAAAGGTTATCTTAGATACTTTGGTATCATCATGTCTGTAAAATTTGTAAAGAACATTTATGACAGTGAACTGACAGGAAAAGATGGTTTAGAGAGAACCCCAAAACCACTTCGATGACTGATATTTCTGCTTAGTAAATATTACTGGAATCAAACGAAAGAACTATGGCAAGTGGACTTATCCACATTTAATCTCTGCAACACGCCCAGTCCCTCAATCAAAGGAAGTGCTGATTCAAAAATTTCACCAGCTACCAGAGCTTTGTGAGGACAGTATTTCTCTTCTGATCACCTATATGATAATAGCGAAGGTGACACAGATTATGAAGGGATGCTATCAATTCCCACAACGTTTCAACCATGATGAGATAAATGAGCTCACCAGAGATCTCAATCTGTCAAAAGAAGCTTCTGAATTGACAAGATTAATTTATTCAATTCCAGGTTAAATGACCAAAATTTACTGGAACAAGGAACCTAAATTTTCTTTTACTGTAATAATTTAATAATTCCGTACTTAGTTTTTTTTTTATTTGATCCGTGGATTTAACTTAATTAATATTGTAACATATATTTCACTAAAATGTCATATCTTAAAAATTTGAGCTGCTAGATAAAAAGGAATACCATACTTGAATTCAGGGCATCAATGTCATATGAAATCAGCTCCAAAAACCCTGGCACCGAAACAGCTGTTGGCATGTGTTATCATTTATTCAACTCAATCAGGGCTTGTTTGTTTTGGTCAGCTTTCATTTGTTCTTCTCCCACTAAGCATCTTGTTTACCATTAACCAGTCACCTTCTTTCACTGGATCCTTATTTTTTAGTCAGCTAATATGTGAGAGTGTTTTGTGATTTTCATGTTATGAAATTAATAGTGTAGTTTTATTATTAAACACTGATTAATTCAGGGTATATATTACATTACTTAAAAATGCTTATTGTATTAAAGTGTTAACTATTTTTAAAACACTCCCTTTTTGCATATTAAATCTATGCTTATTGGCATTCTTTCTTTTGTCTAGAGCTTTATTTATATTTTTGATTCTTATTTAAAGTTAAATTGTTAAACTTTTTATTTGAAGATCTGAGATTTCCTAAAAACTTATTAAATATAAGTTTTGTATGGGCAAATATCCAAAGTATTAATTCAAATTGTACTCATTAAATTTTAAGATTGGTTGCTGTTCTCAAATTAACCAAAATTTACTAATATAATGATAGACAACGGTAAGAATGAGTCTTAAGGTCACTAGTACCAAATTGTTGAAATGTGAAACCATTTTTATAAAAAGTAATCCTCTTTTTTTTATTCTGTAACCATAAGTTCTTTTTATTTACTAAAAAATAAAAAAATTTTCTTCTTATCTGTTATAAAACTTCTTTTCCATTTTTTCTACTTAACATGGTTTACAAAACTTATATTTTTCATTCTCAAGCTCAGTAGTTCTGGAATAATCTTAACTCCTTTTTTTATAATTTTACATTGCTTCAGTAAAGCTTTCATTATGGTTCTTAAATTATATGAAATCATCTAAGTTTTATATTAAACCTAAAAAATTTACTACCATTTATTTTCAGTAAAATATTTTACATAAATTAAGAAAATATAGTCTGCTATGACTATAAAATTGAGGTTTTCTTAGAAATAGAATTCTCTTCATATATATTCATAACCAATAGCTTTGCTTATGTGACAAAAGCAGTAATAAATATTATTTCATCTTCAAAGGCTGGGCTTATAAGGATAACCAAAATTTTAAGAGGGCTCTTGGGTATAAAATTTGGATGTACCATCCATTATTATTGGGTAATGCATTTCTTGAAAAGGCTTAAAGGGAGGGAATGTCTAACTGTGTTAAATTGCTAGATTACAAGAACTCAAATTAAAGGTTTCTAAGTCCAATGCAATAGATGTTTATGTCTGTTACTACAATATTTCTTCACATTACACTTGCTATAAAAGATTATAATTAAATTAACTTTATTTTATTTTACCTTTTGCTATAAATATTGATGAGTTTTCTTAACATTAATAAGCTAGTGCTTAAATCATCTCTGATGCCTAGGAATAGTTATTTTGACTACAATCAATAACGATAGCTTGAGCACCTGCAAACAATATAAATCCACCTTATGCTCACTCATACACACATTGGAGTATTTAGGTATTTTTTCCAGAAGCATGGTGATCAGACTTGTTTGCAACATCTGTTAACCACTGAGGTCCTGTGATTTTTTCAAGTCATTTACGCCTTGAGAGAATTTAAAAAGTAATAGCTTAGAGAAAATACCAGAAAATATATATATAATCTGTTTGTGTGTGTGAGAAATTTTAAACAGATCCTATTTCTAGGATAAACTAGAAAAATAAATAAACTTTGAGATGCATTAACCTTGCTTTGTTTTATGAGATTGAATAAAGCATTCTCAGAATCCAGGCATCAAAAACCATGCTTGAGGAGTCCATGAACATGATTGAAACCCATTCTAGATAGATTGTTGGTACAAACCTTGTAGTTAAATGTTAACCAGATTACAGAAACTGTCTTTAAAATATATTATTCAAACTATGCATTTCATATAGCTTGTTAAGTGTAAGCATTTAATTGCTGTCATAGTTTAATCCAACTTTGATTGCATTTATCATTATAAATTATTTTAGTTTAGCTTAATCAGGCCTTCCTGATGATATTTAGTTAGCCTAAGCACAGTATCCACTATCAACCAACAAGGTCACCACATCTTTCCTCCCCGACAGCCATGTTCTTGTCATATTGTAGTTAATTTTTAATCTCCAGTTACCAAACACTTTCTGCGAAAGATCCTTCTTCTGCCATATGCTTTTAATCCGGTGTTCCAATCCTCAGCATCAAGCAGGAAAATTGTAAAAGGTGTGGGCGACATTTGGCATCCCTGTTTAATTCCTTTAGTAGCATGGTGAACTGGTGACATCCTCTTCCCATTTTTTACTCTTAAATTGTCACTTCGATACTGATGGCGTACAGCTATACTGTGACTCGCTTATCCCTGCCTTATGATAATATCATAGGCCTGCTGAAGATCAATAAACAAATAATATGAATTATTTTGAAAGCTATAAATAATTAAGCATAATTTAAAGCACTTATGATATAGAGAAGATTGATGTAAGATAGTTCAGTTATCAAGCATTTGTAATGAAGTCCTTTTTTTTTATTTTTATTTTTTTTAATTAAAATGTAATTCCTACAAATATATATTCTCAGGTGAAAGTGAAAGTGGTGAAGAAGAGGTAAGTACTCCAAACCAGGAAAGGTCCAAAAGGGACCGTAGAAGCACCCGAAGATCAGAGGGGTTGAAAAGCCGTGATCTCCCCCTGGACAATGCTGCCTTGCAAGAGATCCTAGATGTCCTCATGCATGACCCAGATGCTCCTCCCTTCCTTAGGCCAGTCACCAAATCTGAGGTTAGAATAGTTTTTTTTTTTTTTTTAATAACTTTTAGGATTAATATTTTTTAATTCATGCAAAATGGTCAGAGAGTTTTCTGCAGAAGTTTTTTGTCATCCAACCAATATCAACCATTTATTTTTAACAATAAACATCCTCTGTTATGATAGTTAGGGAATGGAGCTATAGGAATAATGAACTCTCTTAGTTTTACAATTGGCACAGAATTTAGAGTAAGAAAATATGTCTTTATTATTACAATTAATTTAAGTGATATANTTTTTTTGTTAAGTGTATATTATTCAATGATAAATATTCAGCTTAAAAACTTTTTTTTTTAAACATGCATTTTTTTCTTGTCTTTATTTAATCAAAAGTCATATTAATTTGTAGTAGCCCAATTTTTCAGTTGTCATGGCCCATTTAATGTATGTGGAAGACCTGCAATTAACGTTTTGAATATTTCATTTTTAAGTTTGTCATGAATATTAAATTTATTTTAATATGTTAAATTTAAACAACTAAATATATGTTAATTAACTAACTTATAAAATTAATGATTAATGAACAAAGTGTACATACATACTTAATTCACCACAATCTAAATAATAAGCTTTAAAAATAAAATAAGGGGCCTGATAAAAAAAATAAAAACTTTTTTGATTACAAATTAGTTTTAATTCTTCAACTTCCATGATCGAATTCCTGGTAATCTTCTCTTCATAAAACTTGAAGGCAAACAAATTTACTCCCAAACTAAAATTCAATATATTCTGCTCATGCCTGCATTTCCCTCTCTCTTTTTAAATGTTGTAGAAATGAAATCTTAAATTGTGAAATATAAACCTTTACTGATGTATAGCTGTTAAAAAAAAAAATTATTTTTTCAGCTAATGCCTTTCTTTGAATGTACCCCTCTCTTCAATTTTATTTAAATTTGTATTTTGTGACAAAAATATTGTGAAATCTCTCATATGAAATATAAACTTTCACTGATCAAAATCTGACAAAAAATTATATTTCCAGTTCATCATTCCACCAAAGTAACTCTCCTTCTGCTCTAGTTGTGCCAAATACAATTCTTAACTTCAATTTTATATTAAGAAAAATTTTATTCTTTAAAATTATGTGATCAGTTCATTGTCCACAAAAAAATAGTTGTATAACCTCGTGAATGAGGTTTCCACTTACCTAGCAAAGGCTTTATGAAGTCCTTAAAATATGCAGATTTTATGAAAACTCAATTTATTCTTCATAATTATTATACTTTTAGTAAAGATAAAAAGCTTAAATTACTAGCTTTTGCAGAAACATAAATTTAAACATAGTTTTTATTAGTAGTATATCAAACTTTGGAAAACAATTTTTGTCATCATGATGTATTCAATAGAAAAACACAATTTTAATTGGTAAATTATTACTTAAATAATTATTTTTGACTATATTTTAGCTGATTTCTTGTAGGAAAATGAAGCCATTTCGAACCTATGACAGATTTTTCTTTACGTATTCCAGCAACCGCGATTTTGAAATTTAGAACTTAGGCTTTTTTTGACTAAACTCAGTCGAGGTGGGGAGAGGTTAAGATATAAACCAAAATTATTATATATGTTATATAAGTAATGCAAAAAAAAAAATGTTAGAACAAAATAGACGTAAAATGTAATTTTGTTACATTCTACAACATTTTAAAAAATGCATGTTAAGGAAGATATTTAAAAATGCAATTTAGAGTGTTGGTCAGGTCCTCCTATTTTTATATATAGAAACCTAATTTGATATTTAGGCTTTTCATTGCAAACCCTTAAAAGAATTTAAATGTAGAATTTTTGACTGTAGAGATTATTAGTAGAGAATTTATTTTCTATTGCAATTGTGAGAAGGAGGAGTTAAGAGGAAGTCAAAAAGCTATAATCTTAGTATTTTCATTGTTATTTGAATTACAAAAAGTTAATAGATCATAATAATTTTAAAGTGAAGTTTTATTATATTTTTATAAGAAATGCTTTTTAAGGAAGTAATTTTTGAATATAACTTATGATCGATGAGTACTTTGCCTGCCAGTCTTGTGCAAAGCTTAGTAGATTATACATTTTAAGCTCATTGTTTTCTCTAGCTTGAAAATTAAATTTCATAATTAGTCTTATTTATATTTATAAAATATTAACAATCTGCTTAGATTATTAAGGTGCTCAAATGTCCTCATTGACTAAATAATTTTTTTTTTTTTTTTCTATGTTGATCATTATTTTAATTTTGTAATTGTGAATAATTTTATTTGTGTATATATCCTTAGTATAACAATTTTAGATTTTATTTGATTCCCCTTCTCTTCTTTCCATAGGCTCCTGATTATCATGATATAGTTAAGAAACCCATGGATTTTGGAACAATTAAACACAAATTGAATATGCTGTCATATAAGAGAAACTCGGACCTCATATCAGATGCAGAACTTCTTTTCAACAACTGTAGTCTCTATAATGATGAGAACACTGATATTTACAAGTAAGTAATTTGTATCTTGAAAATGGTTAAATGACAGAATTAAAAATGAAGCCACTATTAACCTTTTGAAATGCTTTTTTTTTTTTTTTCCTATATACACTGCCGGACAAAATTAAAGGATCACTTCAATATTTTGAAATTACTGAACTGTATAGGGTATTTTTGAAAATATTCTTTTTTCTTTTGAAGTCACACTTTATTATAAGGGTAATAAAAAATAAAAAATTATTTTCTAGAAATTTTTAATAGGAAAACAAATCAAAAAATAAAAATGTCCTACAGTCTCAAAATGAAAAAGTAAATCTTTGAAATGAAATGAAATAACAAAACTGAATAAAAAGGAAGAATTCGA
>KZ807300.1:81976-104581 GCA_000696205.2 Oncopeltus fasciatus | reverse complement strand
ATAAGTATACATCAATTCTTCATAATTCGCAAAAAGTGAATTATTTGTGGCACAAATAATTATTAAGTATTTTATTATTTTTATTAAAAACATTAAACCAACCTGAATACTGAGGGTACTAAGTAAAAACTGAGCACATTGGTCTATTTCAGGAGTTGGATTAGGTATCTTAACAGTTGCTCAATCTGAAACATCATAAGGTTAGTGCTTCATTCACAAACTTCTAGGAATGTTATTGAGCTATCTTCTTTATTTGTTCTTCTAGCTTGTTTTCTATAGTTAATTTATTAATTATAATATTTTAAAAAACAACTAGAAAAGGCATTATAGAACTTGCACTAAGAGATATAGGACTAATAATAGTTGCTTACAGGGACAGCATTAAACAAGATTGTTATTTAATCAAATAATATAGAAAGTATATCAATCAATTTAAATTTTTAAATGTATCTAACACTGTATAAATTTAAAAATAAAAAAATTAATTCATTAATTATATTAATTGAATAGTGTATCAAATAATATGTAGCCATTTTTTTTTCTCTCTCTTTTTCACCTATGAAACTTTTAATTATAATATAAGTAGTCATATTTCTAATTTATTCGGGCAATTGTTATCTTATAATCAGTTGGAGTTCAAGCTCATTCAAACACCAATTGAAGTTTTATGTAGAAGAAATCTCCCATTTGTATTCGTTGCTCTGCAGCCGTGTATAGAATTTTTTCAATTAAAGTCACCTATAAGTAAGGTTGGTCCACTGGTAAATATCTGATTAATATCTCTGTTACCAAATAATTAGATGGTATGATATAACCGGTTACAATATTTTTTTTTTTTTTAACTTAATTATTAATTACTTTCTACATGTTTTGTATCTAGTAATTTGCTGGTTAATATTTACAGTACAAATTAAGTTAATAAGAATTAATGCATTATTATTGCTATTGAATCACTGTATGTATACAGGCACTCACATTTATTTTATTGCGAGGGAGAACCAAGCTAGCCAATCCTTCCTAAAAGAACATCTAAATCTTTATAATTTTTTTAAATTAATATGATTTTTTGATGGAATATTATNATAACAATAAATAAATAAAATTTAAAAAAGCAAGAAAGAACTTAGGGTGTACTTCGTTTGATGGAGAAGCTGCCCAATGGCAGAACTCCTAAATCTCTATTTACAATACTCAGGTTGTTTTTTGTTTTTTCTCTTCCTATTATTTTTTTTATGTAGTGTTGGCAATGAGAAGGTCACGGGGCCATTTCCTACTCAGGGGACCTGGTGGATTATCAGGATGGGTAATACTGGATAGAGTTTGGTCTAAAGGATTGAGATGCATGGAAAGGCCAAAGTGGAATTTATTAAAACAGGTTGTAATGATGTTTTTAACTAAAGGGATTTTAAGGTCATTGTGGAGTAAGGAGTTTGTGACGTAATAGGGCACATCAACTACGATTCTTAGGATTTTGGATTGAAAGGACTGTATTCTTTGGTTGTTGGATGGTTTAGCAGTTCCCCACAGTTCGACTCCATACGTCCAGATAGGTCTCAGTAACGTCTTATAAATGGTAAGTTAATTGGTCACAGTTAAGGTTGACTTGTGGCTTAGCAGCTTGTAAAGTTGTCCGAGGCTCCTATTTAGTTCCTGCCTTGATTTTTTTATGTGTATTCCATGTTAGACGGGAGTCAAGATGAAATCCTAAGTACCTGATGCAATCGTAAGTTGGGATAGGGATGTCATTAAAGTAAATTCTGCCAGGTTGTTTCTTCCTTAGTGTGAACGTAACATGACAATTTGCCTTTGTTGACCTTAATGCGCCAGCGCTGTCCATCAGATGGCATTGGATATTTTGCCTGGCAGTAAGTGGGTCAGCATCGGTAGAAAGGATTGCTTGGTCATCTGCAAAGGTTTTTAGGAGTGTGTTAGGATGTCACGGGATATCGGCAATGTACAGTATGTAAAGGATGGGGCCGAGCAAACTGCCTTGTGGAACTCCGGCCTCCACTTGGTAATAGTGGGAGTAATCTAGTCCTTGTCGGACCCGAAAGAATCGATCGGTTAGGTAGGAGAGAAGGTTGAGGTAAAGGGTGCTTGAGAGGATGGATTTTAATTTGAACAGTAGTCCGCGATGCCACACCCTGACAAATGCTTGTGACACATTGAGGAAGGCACCAAAGCAGTACTGCTTGTTCTCAAAAGAGGAAGATATGCAATCTACAAAACGAACCACCTGTTGGATCGTGGAGTGTTAGGCTCGGAAACCAAACTAGTGTTTTGGAAGTATTTGGTGAGCATCTAGGATTGGTATTAGTCTTTTAAGAATAATCTTCTCAAAGACCTTCGAAAAAAGAGGATGCAGGCTTTTTGCTGTAACAACACACTGCTTGAGTGTGCTGGTAAAGGATTGGAGGGGATGTAGGCTTTTGCAAATGAAAAAGTCAATGAGATCTGGTACTCGATTGCCATCTGCAAGCCAGTAAGTGGGGGTATTCGGGGAGAGGGTTGTGAGAAGCCTGGAGGAAGGGGAAGTGTCCAAGATAAAACCATAGGAGTTAGTCGTCCTAGAGCCCCATTGTGGATGTTTCGTATTGTAGGTAGTCGCCGCCAGTGAGGAAATGGGAGCCCAGTGAATCAAAAAATTGACTGAACTGAGCAGAAGTTATAGGTTTGTTTGGGGGACCGCAAGAGTGAAAGGAAAGGTGAATGTTGAGAGTAACACAGTGGTGGATTCGAGATAGTCTGAAGGATCAGAGGGAATCACATAATGGGAGAGGGAGCTGCGAATCAGAATGGCTGTCCCACCATGGGCTTTCCCGTCTGGGTGGTCGGTCCTATAAGTTCTGTACCCTGGTATATTGATGTATTTTCGTAAGTCGTGTTTCTGTTGCAAGTGCGACGTCAACATTTCTATTATTGAGAAGTAATGTCAATTCGTCTTTGTGTGTTTGTACTCCGTTGGCATTCCATGGGAGAACTGTGAGGAATTTGCTGGTTTGGGAATTCATGGTTGAGGAACTGGAAAGCGGGCAATTAGGGCTGTGATGAGATTAATGAGGGGATTTAAGATGGATTCCATTATGGACTGGGTTCTGGCAAAAAAGGTTTCCATGATAGTGTACATGTCGGAGGAAGTAGGAGTTGGAGAGGCTTGGGAATTGGCTGCGTGACGTTCATGCGGGGCTGGTTTCTGCAGAGTGGAGTGTCTCTGCTGCAGTTACAGGGTTCTGTCCTTCAACTGGACCTGGCTGCCGGCAGGGGAGTTCGCCCGAACGGAGCGAGCCGGGGTCGGGAGTCTAAATGAAGGCCGTTTATCAGACACAGCCAAGGAGACTGCCTGACGTCAGTTCACTTTGTCCCGTACCTATCTCTGTTAGGACAAGCAGCAAGACGGAACGTGTCGTTCCCTCCCCACTGATAACAATTGAACTGTTCAATGACTAGAGTACTATTTATATGATGTTTACTTACGTATTTTTCGTATGTTGGTCTATAGTTTTTCACTAAACTTAGTGAAACTGTGCACTGTTGTTTAAACTTGGCCTGTGTCATGTTTGATAGATATTAGTTCACTATTAAAATAATTAAATAGTTAGTATTGAGGAGCAGGCAATGAAGTTGTTCACACAATGACTGACTAGCACCGAATGGTTAAAATATTAACAGACTGTTTATTTGTATGGTAAAGACAAACTCTTCAACAATCAGGGGTAAAAATAGTTTGAGTAGGAAGTGGGTCATGTTTCCCAGCATCTCTAACAAATTCCAAATCTTGCAATTTCAATTAATAATTTTCAACTTGTCGATATTTATTCAGTTATAGAAGTTAATCATTTATAAATAGAGTTGTTTTTTTTACCTTAGGTATTATAATTAGATGTTTTTTGTTGGGGTCAGTCAAGGTAGATTCAAAAAATACAATATAAAAAATGTGTATTTATTGGATCTACCTTGACCGAACCCCAACAAAAAAACATCTAATGTTAATCATCTTTAGAAGATCGTTAAGACGATTTGATGTAATGGACTTTATGAAATAAGAGGTTCAGTGATCTGCTTAATGAGATTGGAGATAAGGTGACAAGATAATAACTCAACTGAGTCTTCTAAAGATGTGAATTAGAATTCCTTTTAGGCCTGGGGGAATTAAGAGGAATGGGGTGGAGGGAGATGAAAGTGTACAGTAAAAGGTGAGGTACTTGGGACTACCTGGTTTCAGTTTTAGTGGACAATCTTTCCCGGCTCTACTTGAGAGCTGTGAACCTAGGGAAGGCCTCATACTCTCGAACTAGCTGGGTGATTCCCACCACAGTGGGTACACTTTAGAATAATCTCATGAGGTACGGTGCAGCTTGCCTTGCGAGAATTACCAGCACACTTTGGTTCAAAGTGGCAAATATTTTTGCTATAGCTTCAGATTTGATAATTTGTGCAGTGTACATATATACTGTAATTTTTTACATATGTGGGGTATATTTTCAATAATTCTTCAAAATTTTACGATCAGTAAAAGAACCACACTTTCATAACACAAAGTTCACGATCATCTTGATGTACAAATGAATAATTTTTTTTTTTTTGTGGTGTCCAAATAATGAGTGTTTTTTCTATAGCCATCGGTTTCTTTTTCTGTTTTAGTCGAACTTTATAAAAAATAATTTATGTATCAAAATAATTATTAACAATTGTTTTAATGTAACTTGATAGTGCTGAATATTTGAATCTTCATATTAAAAAAATAGGAGGTATCCATTGTTGTCATTATTATTGTTTCATTGTTTTTGGTAGTTGTCAAAGTGTTAGCCTAGTGATTATGGAAGGAATTATTTCTCCAAAGAAACAATACCTTTAATATCCACACCTGAATCACTTGGCCGCTGTGTGTAAGAAGTGGTGTTTAAAAACAAATTAAAGTAAGTATGTTAATGTCACATTCACGCTCCACATCAAGCCACGGCCTAATATATTCTTCATAATTATATACACTATATATTTTTCAACGATATTCCTATCCCCTAATCTAACTCCCTTAGGCACCTCCGTTTCTACTTGTACTCAAGACTTACCTTGGAAAAACACATAAGACAACACCTAAAGATGTGCTATGAATAGACATGAAGTCATGTCTACTCCGATATAGACTACTCCGACGAACATCGAAATTATCAGTAACAAACTAAAAAAGAAAAGAAAAACTACGGTCGCCAGGATAGCTCAGGGGATCTGTAGGAGTCTCGCTATTCTGACGCTGCAGGTTGAAATCTCGCCCATGTCAATTTTTTATTTATAAATAAAAGCTTCTCCTAAGCCATGGGTGTTTAGAATAGGGTGAAAACGTGTAGATAGACCCTCCCTCCATGACCCTAAGTGGTTGAAAGGGAGGATAATACTATAAATAAAAAATAAAATAAAATGACGTCAATATTAATGATCCAAAGCATTCTGATTCTTACCTCTTTGGGCTTGAAAGACCGTGTTTTTGCTGTTAGACTTGGTAAGGTCAGTTTAGTGGAGGTTATATTTAGTGTTACTTATCAACCATTTTTCATTCTGTAACTAATATTATAGTTTGTTCCTAGTGCGATAGTTGACTACTTTCAAAAGTGTCGTAAAGTTGTAATAATGAGGTATGCTCAGCTGGTTATCGGCCCAGCTGGCAGCGGGAAGTCAACTTACTGTTCGGCTGTCGTCCAACACATGGCGAACAGCAATAAGGTTGCTGAAGTTGTTAACTTAGATCCAGCAGCCGAATATTTTACTTATGATCCCATCGTAGACGTACGGGAATTGATTCATGTTGATGATGCTATGGAAGATGTCGATTTGAAATTTGGTCCGAATGGTGGCTTGGTATTCTGTATTGAATACCTCCTAGAAAACAGTGAGTGGCTTCGAGATAAACTAGGAGAAATGGACGACGATTACATATTATTCGATTGCCCAGGTCAAATAGAGCTATACACTCATATGACCACTATAAAGAGTTTATTAGACCTTCTTAAAAACTGGAATTTTTACGTGTGTGCCGTATTTCTTGTGGATGCTCAGTTTATGGTCGATTGTGCCAAATTTATATCAGGGACTATGGCGGCTCTTTCTGTGATGGTTAATCTTGAGCTTCCACATATTAATGTTTTGAGCAAAATGGATTTATTGAGTAGATCTGCGAGAAACCAACTAGAAAATTATCTTGAGCCTGATCCTCATTATTTACTTGGCGAAATGGAAACCAGTTCAAAATGGAATATTAAATTTAGATCACTGACAGAATCTATTAGTAGGATTATTAGTGACTACAGTTTAGTTAGGTTTTTTCCATTAAACATCAAAGATGAAGAAAGTTTAGCAGACCTACTTCTTACTATTGACAATATTATTCAGTATGGAGAAGATGCAGATGTAAGGACTAGGGATTTTGATCCCCCTGAACCCGATGAAGATAATCCAGACTACGATGGATAAATTAATACATTCTTTGTTTTTGTAAATATTTTACTTTAATTTCATAATAAATTTCTTCTTCTTTTTTTTTAATTTTTCCAATGCCACTTCTGAATTTGAAAGTGAATTGTCTGAAAATAAAGTAATGGCAGATGAGTTTCTCCTTTAAAAGGAAAAATGAATTTTTAATATTTTTTTAGAAGCATGCTGGACAATAAAATATTTGTTTGAAATGTTCGACACAAAATCTGAAAGAATAAAAAAAAAAAAAAAGGGATTCAAGTAAATCAAATTTTCTCTATCTAAGCTAACATACTTTTATTAATTAAAATCCCTGACAGCTATATTTAAAAAAAAAGTTCCTGGCATGGGAATAAGTTGATCAGCTTCTTAGTTGAACACATCTGAACATCAATTAAAATTTAGTTGCTCAAAGAGTAATCATAACTGCTGAATTGTTCTTCTGTCCCCACTGATTAATCTTAGCATGATTTTCAAAAATAAAAACCATTATAGTATGCACTTTTTATGATAATCTAAAAAATGTGTTTGAATTAGAGCTTTTTAAAATTTTAACCAGCAAGCACTTTGAGCAAATGTACAGCCTAAATTTCAAAATTAGTATATAAGGATAGTTATGAAACAAAATAGTCAGCTATTTATAGTAAAATCACACATCTATGGCAGGAGGATTGGTTTTGCAGTATTTTTAGTAAATCACACTGGAACCAAGTAAATAAAGTTACAATCTCTCCATTACACCTTTAGTGTGTGTCATTTTTCAATATACCTAATTCTGTTGAACTTTTTTAGTATCTAAGTCCTATTTTTATTTATTTTTTTAAAAGGAAGTATTAGGACAGCTCACTGAGTATTTTTTTAAATACAAGAGGGCTTTTAATATTTTCTATTCATTATTTTTTTAAAGTTTTCCTTAAGTTAGCGTTGATTTTCTCAAAACATGGGTTCTAATTAAAAATGGCCATTAATAGTCTACCTGTTTATCTTCACTTGAAATATTTTGCAATCATATTGCAGAAAAGGCTGGCAAATATAGTTGTAGGTTACTTAAATTGCCATATAGGCTAGGGGAAAAAAATTCCTTCATGCATGTAAATGTATGTATAAATTTTAATGGCTACTATTTTTAGTACCTAGTAAGTAGTATCAGAGTAAATCCAAAAAATTTAAAATTTAACTATCTTAATAGTTACATCGGAATTAAAAATAGTTTAATACTTCATGCTACTCTTCTAGTAAGAAATCTTTCCAGTGACTGAATATTATCTTTTTTAGAAAAGTAGTTATAAGCGTTTCCATAAATTTCATCTCTGTAGGAAGTATTTTTTTTTTTTTTTTTTTAGGAAAGTAGATTGAAGTGTTTCCTTTTATAATATATAATTAATAACTCCAATTTGAATTACAAAAATATATTGCATGCATTAGATAGATAACCAAAAATAAACCCTAAAAAAAAAAAAAAAAAAAGAATTCAAAAGTGAAATCAAACTATATACAATAGCATATAGTTGACTAATTTGTTTTTGTTTATAAAATAGTGCTTTCTAGTCTATTTCTTTGTCATGGACAAATTAATGGAACATAATGTGTGGCAAATTATTTGTCATAAGTTTTTTCTATAGCATTTTTTAAATAATAAATTTAAGATAGTAGCTGTGAATGTTGAATTTTTCCGTCTAAATCAGTCTAGATTAATTCTTAGTAATCTTGCCATTTACCCCCATTATCTTCTTCAGCTCATGAGATCAAATTGGTCCTTTATTGTGTATTTCAGGATTTTGATTATTGGAGTTATTAAAAAGTAGAACATTTATTCACCATCAAGCTGAGCTTATAGTAGATGGGAAGTCAAAATACTGATATTAATTAGCTACAAGGCTCAAGAATCCATAACATAATAAAACAATGTTTCCTAAATTTTAAAAAAATCTAACAATAATGTGAATATATATTAATTTTTTCAATGACATAGAATACAATCTTAGACATAGAGTACTTAATCTTAGTGTCATTTATATTTTATGTCATTAAAACAATTTACTACATTTTAAACACCTTATATATTTTTCAATAAAGGTGAATCCTCTTACTTTTCTCATAGCCTTATTATTAGCTGTAATACCCTCATCTGCCATTCACATAACCTTAGATGTAGATGCCTTGATCCAGTATAGTTTCTAAGAGATCATCTATAATAAGGCACAATGTGACATCCTGCCACTCGCCTTATTTGAAACTCTTAAATAAAAACTATTTTAAAAATAAGTTAATTTGAAGTATTTTTTTGCTCGTAATTTATTTTTAAAGGCAAATGTCATAAATTTCAAAATAATTTAGTAAAACTATAGACAAAAACCTAACTGAATACTTTCTAAATTGTACCTACTGTTTTTAAGCCCAATTAAATTTATTCAGAAATAAAAGGATGCCTACTCATTTGTTAACAATATGAAACAAATGAGTAGTATATTAAACTAAGTCTTCATAAAATAGTAAATTAGAGTGTAAAAAGTTTATCATGCAGGAGCTGCTTAATCTAAGCAGATTTTCCGTGTTAATTAAAGGTAGTAAGAGTAAATGGAGAAATTTAATTAAGCTTGTCAATTAGGAGTAATACACAATAAGTGTAAGAGGTATGGCAACTAAACTTTGCGCTAGACTGGCTGGAAAGGAAGAAAGTGGGAAGTACTTGACCATTGTTGCATTCATTAATTTATTTGAAATCCATATAACTTAAACATTTTATAGAACATTAATGTTAGAAAATTATATTTTACAGCTATTATGCTCTGTTAACTTTCTTTGTAACTTAAATAACAAAGATATGATTATGACTTTGGTCCCTAATGCCCCTGTTATTCTCATCTGACTTCAACCAAAAATGATTTCTTCAGAGGGGTTTGCAATGCAAAGACAAATCAGAATTGGGTTTATATATAATAAAAATAAGAGGGTACACCCAACACTTAAAATTAAACTTTATTTAAAATTTTATTGGATCAGTTATAGAATATGAATGATAGAAAATTAAGAGTAGAGAATTTTTGTTGGGGTCCGGTCAAGGTTGAATAAAATAAAATAAATACATATTTTTTAAAATATAAAACTTGACCAAACCCTAACAAACATTCTCTGCTAGTAATCTCTATAGTCAAAACTCTCCATTTGAACTCAAGTTAGAAAATTAAATTTTACACCCACTTCATTCTATGCATTAAAAAAAAAAAAAAAATTTATGAAAATGTTATGATTTTAACATTTGTTCTGCCTCTTAAACCCCTTTTTAGCCATTAACTTATCCAACAGTAAAGACAAATTTAGTTCTCTTATTTTAAAAATTGTGAAGCTCTAGCGCATATAGACAAAGATACAAATATAGTGAGAGAGAGAAAAAAAAAAAACAACCATTTTCTTAGCTCTTTTAACATAGTTTCGGTGAATATCCACAGAAATCTCAAGTCACATCATGATACTAATGTGATTAGCTTGACTTCTCTAAGTGAAATCAGCTATAAGACCATTAAGTAATTTTATTACTTATTGAGGTTTTAGCTTTAATTGCAATAAAATTGAAATGATTTTTTTTTTAAATTATTACTATAATTTCTGGTGTTTTAAAATTTATGCATGAAAATAATAAGTGGTTATTTCAACACTGTATTTTTTTTTCTTGGACAAAGCATTTTGCTATTAATCAGAAGCCAATCTTTTCTTCTTTTTTTTTTTTTAATTTTCAAATTTTGCTCAAGAATCTTCCTGGAGATGATTCTTCTATCTGTAATTCAGGGTAGAAATATATCATAAAAACATGTAGCAAGCAAATATTTGTAAAAATCATTATGTGGATTAGATTATTAAATATAATTAGAGGCATCCAGTGGGAATTAAACTTTACCTTTGTATAAATTTTAGTTAATATACATTTTCTGCTTTGAAGCTCTTGTAATAAAAAGGTTAAGACAACGGATCATCACATTGTTTCCAGTGATTAAATTATAATATTAATTATATAATAAACCAAGAACATTTAAAAGACACATCATAAAATCTAGAGCTAAGTTTGGAGCACATAAAATAAAAATAATAAGAAAACTCTAATAAATAATGAAATTCCTCTATAATTTCTGCACAAGAACCACCTCAACATTTTTTTTTTTTTGTTTACTTTCAGTTTGAATAGATGCTATTAAAGAATGCCTGCTGATATATTGTAAAAAAAAAAGATACAATTATAATAAAGGCTAGATATAACTAGGTAAAATTAAAGCAGTTTCTGCAAATTCATTCAATTAAATTAAAACAAAGTAATGTATTTAATCTGTTACTAAAAATAAAGATTTTTCTTGAAAACAAATTTGAATAATTATAGAGAATTGTTCTCATCAGAAAAATCCTTAATTCATTCAATGCGCCAACACAAATGTAAACTATTAAAGTCATAGTCTCAACTGAAACAAATAAGAATTATGAGAAGCTATGAATTCGGTCTTGGAAACTGAAGAATTAAAAACTGATTGGTAAACAAGTTGTTGTTGCTGATTTGTAAGTATGTATAAATATATATTTAAGAATGTAACTTCAAATATATGAGTTCATTTTAAAATATAAACAAAATTAAGTATTTAGGCTGTCTATTGCAAATCATTAAATTAATTCATATTTGGTTAAAATCGGATAAGAGGGAGGGCGAATTGAAATAAAACCAAATATCATAAATGTGATATACTTATTCTAATTAGCGTTAGTAGAAAATAAAATACTACAAAACATAATACCTGTAAATATAATTTTCCAAAATTTAAGTTTATGTTAAGCTTAGGTATGTACTCATAAAGTAAAGAAAACTATAGTTCTCTCATACCTTCTATTCTCCGCCTTCATTGGTTTCTGCAAACCATCTCCCGTTGGCGAGCGCTTTCGGACACTGTCCATCTTCCGGCCGAATACATACGTTCACTGTCGGTCTGAATTCAGAGTTGAATACAGACCCTGATAGTGAACGTATGTATTCGGCTGGAAGATGGACAGTGTCCGAAAGCGCTCGCCAACGGGAGATGGTTTGCAGAAACCAATGAAGACGGAGAATAGAAGGTATGAGAGTTCTATATTCATTGGTGGTAGAAATAATAATAACCCTTTAGATTATTTACCTAAAACTATAGTTGGTTGAATAACACCCACATGACCAGATAATTGTGCAGGAGACTCAAAGAAACTTACTCAGCCTTAAATTAATTAAAAAAAGCTTAATGATTTCTAAAATTATAGTTTCCAGTTGAAAGCAAAAAATTAATGTTTTGTGCTGAATATAATCCAAGCTGAAACTCCTACTGAGTGTTTCTTTAATTATCCAGTAATAGGCGAAGAAAAAAAAAAAAAAATGTAACAAAATAGAGCAGTTGTCTTTTATGAAAACTAATAAGATATCAGGTAAATAATCTAAAGGGTTATTATTATTTCTACCACCAATGAATATAGAACTCTCATACCTTATATTCTCCGTCTTCATTGGTTTCTGTACATCTCCCGTTGGCGAGCGCTTTCGGATCTTGTCCATCTTCTGACCGTTGTCCATCTTCTGGCCGAATACGTACGTTCACTGTCACGGTCAGAAGATGGACAAGATCCGAAAGCGCTCGCCAACGGGAGATGTACAGAAACCAATGAAGACGGAGAATATAAGGTATGAGAGTAATAAGATATCCTTTAACTATTATTTGAATGCAGCATAATCTTGCACTGAGAAAGCTAACAGACTACTACACATAACTCAAGGAAATTAATGGATAAAAATTTAAGATTAGAGAACTCTCACTAATAAACAAGTACCAGGTATGCAAGTTTAAAATGTTTTAATTCCAATAGAATGCGCTCTTAGCCTATTGAAGGATTTGCTTATCTCTAAACGCTATTTTGTTTGTTAGTCATTTGTTTACAAAAGTCAGTTGTTTTTAAGTCGTTTACGTGGACGTATCATACCTTTCTTTGGTGTTAAAAATGTCTAATTTTAAGCCAAATAAAGAGCATTTGCGGCATGTCATGATTTTCTTATTTAATCAAAAGAAAAAGGCATCTGAATGTCATCGAATTTTTGTTGAGACTTATGGCGATCTTGCTCCAACCGTCAAGACATGTGAACGTTGGTTTCAACGTTTCAAACGTGGTGATTTTGATGTTACTGATCAAAAACGAGAAAATCGACCAAATCGACTACGAGCTTCTCAAGCCCGGCGAAACAGTCAATACCGAGCGCTACCGACAACAAATGATCAATTTGAGTCACGCATTGATCGAAAAACGCCCAGAATGGGCTCACAGGCACGCCAAAGTCATTCTTCAGCATGATAACGCTCCTGCACATTCAGCCAGATTGACTAAGGAAACGATTTCTTCGCTTGGTTGGGAACTCCTACCCCACCCGCCGTATTCACCTGACCTGGCGCCTTCTGATTATCACCTCTTCTCATCGATGGGACACTCATTGGCGGAGCAACACTTCAACAATTTCGAAAACGTACGAAAATGGCTCGATGAATGGATTTCAAATAAAGATGAAGCATTCTTTTGGAATGGTATCCATATATTGCCCGAGAGATGGACAAAATGTGTAGAAAGCGAGGGCCAGTACTTTGAATAAAATATATTATACTTTTTTTTAAATTACTGTGTATATATTTTAAGAAATAAATGACATTTTAAACTTGCATACCTGGTAAATGCTGAACAAGATTCTTCTTATATACTTGGACTGAGGATAATAACAAGATTTTGAGTTCATTCATTCAGAAAGAAACTTTTTTTTACAAAAAAACAAAAAAAAAAAAAAAAAACAGGTGGTTCCATAAAGTAAATAACACTCACAGTTTACCACTGACCAAACCAGAATGACTTGCCTGACTACAGATAAATATGATTTTTAGTTTAGGCGATAAACATCTAGGTTATTACGCCCCTGACTACAGAGGGTCCCAAACTCAATAACTTTAATAATTGAATATGAATTCTATTTTCATTTTTCATGCATGAAAAAAAATGAAAACCACACCAAAAGGCTACTGTCCTAGAATCCTAATATAATAATGAGTAACAACCACGAAAATTTGACTCTATAACATATGAAACTGACAAAAGAGTTTAAGAGGGGACCAACCAAACTAGGGTGAATTTTAACACTTAATATTCTACAAAATGCTTTTGATCATCAGTGAAATTGGAGTTGGAACATGAAGAACATATCTTCCAGTTTAGTGTCCATTTTGAAGGAAAATAAAATACCATTCTTTATTAAGTTAATAGGCTTATTTGTTTTATTTCCAATTTGTAAATTACACAAGACAAAATATTTTTAAATTTAAATATTACTTTTATTAATTTTGTATAATTAATAATACATATTTTTCTATCAATATGTAATGTAAATGTAAAAATACCAAAATGTCATTTAACTATTTGAAACGATTTTAAGCTCGTCCTTGTCTAAACAATATCTCCAAATTATTATCTGACAAGATTTAAAAAAAATAAACCTTGCCAATAACGTTGACCAAATTTCTGTAATTTCATTAATCACTTTTGGTAAAAATCATTTGTTAAAAAATGCCATATTTGAACAAAAATTTTCAAAACATTAACACATAAAAGCATTTTTACATTTCTGGGGATAAGATGTTATCAAGAATAGGGTATATCAAAGCCATCTAAACTTTTTTTTAATGTGAATCCTAACTTCACACAATTTCATTTATTATTTAAAGCTGAATGTTTTTTTAAAAAAATTTCATCTTCAAAGCTCAAGAATCTCTAGTCACTCTGAGATTTCTGAGTTCTGATGAGATCATGGATTTCTTAAGTACTCATCTTGAAACAATTAGGAAATTGTGAAATGGTAATTTGGCTTTGAAAACTCTATTAACAAATAAATACATACACCCCCCATTCACACTTTAAAAAATTAACCACACAAAAAGGGCACAATTGGGAAGAACACCTCGCATCATGATCACTGAAGCTATAATTTATTCAACTAGTTTCAATAATAAATTTAAATTAATTATAGCAATATCATTAAGAAAGTACAAGGTAATTAATATTTTTCATAATGGTATTAATAAACTTAGCAATTAAAACAAATTGCTTAATAAAATATGCAGATTCTATGAAATTGAAAAAAAAAAAAAAAAAAAAAACCCAGCTTATCAACTATACATATAATACATCTATACACATATCTAAAATAAATAATTTTTATTGATTACTTTCAAAATACTACTTATGTACAATTTATACACACTTAAAAAGCTAAATTAAATAATAAAAGGGGTGGCATATTCATTTTAGAAAATACAACAGATAATAAAATTTTCAAATAAAATAACAAAATATAAATGAATTTGTAGATATCCTTAGGCAGCAACTTCCACCAATGATCCTACATCTGACCATTTAAGTTAAAAGTAGATGAAAACCTTAAAAATACAATAGAATACTTTTATACAGCTCAAAATTTTTATATCAGTCACTATGACACTGCTTAAGAAAAAAAAAGGAATAGAGTAATTCAGGATGTCGCTGAAGACTTATCCATAAATCTAATAAATAACATATATTCCTTCTAAATTACAGGAAATATAAATATTTTAATACCAGTTGTTAGGATAAAGGGTCCTCTCACATCTTTCAGTTATTCATAAATGGTAAAAAGAAAAAAAAAATTAAACTTCACAATCTTCTAAAATAAATTTCTTAATTATAGATTTCCAAATATCAAAATATATATCCTTTTTAGAAATAATGACTTTAGTTGTGGTATTTAATCCCACATAAATTTTATACAAGAAATGCAAGAGAGTTGATAGAATTAAAAAAACCTTACAACCTCAGCCAGGATTCGAAACCGGGTTTCCAGCTTTCCGGGCAGCTATGCTGAACACTGCACCACTGAGCCTAGCTAGATAATCTTTCCAACTCCCTGCACTTTACTCCGATTCTAAACCCCCAAAGTAAGATGAATATATAGTCTTATGCTCAAAGGAGCTAACATTGTCGGCTATTTATTAGACTCTCATTTTGTTTTTTTTCCCCTTATTTTTCTTTTTCAAATAATGACTTTAGTTGTGATATTTAATCCCACAAATTTTATACAAGAAACTCGAGTTCCGCCTGAGGTTTTAAGATTTTTTTATTTTAACTCTCTTGCATTTCTTAAATAT
Source organism: Oncopeltus fasciatus (assembly GCA_000696205.2). Taxonomy (NCBI): domain Eukaryota; kingdom Metazoa; phylum Arthropoda; class Insecta; order Hemiptera; family Lygaeidae; genus Oncopeltus; species Oncopeltus fasciatus. The sequence goes on along the minus strand of KZ807300.1, from coordinate 88,907 downwards.
CCTTTTATAATTTTCATAACAAACAATTTAAATAATTTATTATCTTCTTATCTCTTTTAATAATTCAATAAATATAGGATAGACTCTCTTAATAAACTATGTTACTCTTCTATTACCTATTTACCTTGCTCTTAATAACATTTTAAAATGTTAGCCTTTAAAGGCTTCCATGCTTTGAATGGAAAGAAGTGGAGAGAATATTGTAATTCAAAGAAAAATGAATAATAGCATGACTATTATTTCTGTAATTCGATCTATACATAATAAAGAATTCTGAGTCTACTGAGTAACCAAAATATTGAGACTGGAGAAAATTGGGTATATCTAGGAGACATTAATAAAGAATAATGTGCAGAAGCTTGATGAATACCCTATAATACTAATTTTTTCTATTTTTGACAAGAATGAAGATGTAAAATGATCAACAAATATTTATGGTCTTTAGACCTGGTCTCAGGAAAAATATTAGAGATAAAACAACATAGGCTAAAACTTACTAAGAATTATAACTCTTAAGCAGTCATGATTAATTGAAGAATAAATGAACCAATTAGGGAATAAGATTAGAACATATTTCTTTTAAAGAATCAGTTGTAAGCAAGCTTATTCTCAAATAAGCCAAATCTAACAAAAAACTTCTGTGAATAATTTCAGTGCATCATTTATTCATTTTTATGGAATCATTCATGGGGGCTAAGCTAAGCAATATTACAGGGTTTATGTTTCTATATTACTGAGAACCCCAAGAATATTGAAGTAATCTTGATCAAGTGCGTTACAGACAAGCAAATATTAGTTCACCAGCCAAGGACAGGTGGAATTTCCACAGAGAATAATTACAAAAATATTTAAGTCTGGGTTTCGGCCAGGATCAGAAAAATAAAATACTCCAAAATTGTTGGGTAATTATTTTATTATTGTCGACGTTTCAACTTAACTTGAAAGTCATCATCAGGGCAGTGGTGATGTCTGGAGAGATCTACGAGGAAGGTTTATGGTCACATCTCAGAGTCAAAAACTAAACTGTCAAATAATTACTAAACAATTTTGAAGATTTTCTTGGTTTTAGGTTTTAAATGTCCATATTTAAAATCAAGAAAATTAAAGTTGTAACAATCTATATAATTTTTAAAACGCTAATGGAGGCGGACTCTTATGTAAAAAAACAAATTTCTTAAACAAATCTGGAAGTCCTTCATTAATCATAGCAATAACTCACAATTCAATCCTGACAAACAAAAATCTTAGTAATAGCACTTTGGGTATTAAGTACACACTCATCAAAATATTTTCTAAGAATGACCTGAAACCTAAAACTTTTTATTTAGATATTTTAATAAGGCAGAAAGAAGGATTTAATAACAGCATTAAGTGTGTTAAAATTAAATGAAGTTATCAAGTGGAAATATTCCAAGCTGTCATAAGCAGCTTCATGAGTTTTCACAGGATCTGAATTAAAAGATATTATTTCATTTATTTATGTAAGATATTAATATTTTGTAGATGATTTTTTTAACTTTAAATATGATAATAAAATTAAATGTTTTGTTTTTCTTTATTGAATTTAATGTTAACTTATTAGGATAAGTGATCCCAATAATGTGATTGCTTTTTAACCACTGCAATATGATAGGGGCATTTTCTGCCGATAAGAAATGGGTATCATTTTTCTTTCTGTATTGATAGTGATCAAAAAGTAAGTTTTTAATAATGTATTTTATTTAATTGATACAAGCTTTAGACCTGTAGAAAAGCAATGTATAAAACTAAATTCTATGCTAGTTGAAAGTGAATGATTCGTGAAAATTATGACATTTTTAAACCAGTTAAACCATGACGTATCATTTNTATATATATATATATTTCTAATCTTTCCATAAAGTAAACTTCAGGATTCTAAACATAATACATTTTTTTAGCTTTGGCAAAATTCATAAATATTAGAATGTTTCCAATTGTGAATACCAGGCTCATATAATCATGAAAAAGTTTTATTGAAAGTTTTACTTACGAATATTTTAGTATTATATATTTAAATAGGTAGTTGCAGAACAAATTGTAGTGGAAGAGAGCGATAATTTCCTGATGGCAATTATTATAAATTCATCCATTGGATGATGAAAGACAGAAGAGAACTTTGTGATGAAGAAACTGATCAGAGTACATAGGACGAATTCATTTGCTAGACTTAAATAATATTTGAGTGACCAGATGACTTACATATCTTTTTAAGGCTAATTTAAAGCTGATATTATATCCAAATTACATTAAAACCTTTGAAAGACCTGTTTAAGGGAACTATTTTTTTTTTTTCATTGCATAAAAGACTTTTCGGATTCCAGAATGTGCGCAAATGGGAAAATTAGAAATGTAAGATCATAATATAATCTCTGGCAAGCTTATCTATATTGAGGTATTTCAAGTATATTCTAAATAATTTAATGGGGAACACTTCATTTTTGGGATAATTCATTTTTATTTTATAAATTAGGAAAAAAAAATAAGCATGCATGCAGCGTGAATTTACTTGAAAATTAAGTCAAATCCAATGTCTTTTAATAACTGAGTGAGTTAAGTTTAAGTTAAGCAACTTTCACAAGAAAAAAATAAGTAATGCACAATATACAAATTAAAAGAGAACCTCTTCCATTGGATATATTTAATTAACCATTCCATTAGTCATTTGAAATGGGATATCAGTCTAATGTAGAGTAGCACAAGAATATCTATCAGATATTCTCTTATAGTTAGTTCAATAAGAGCAGTGTCAACTGACACATATGAGACCGACATGGCTCGGGAATTGATTAATGGCACCTGTAGTTCTCCTAGTCTAACTCAGACTCGGTCACCAGCCTCGAAGAGGAGGAGTTGTGCTGCTCATTAGTTCTACTGAAGCTGACAGATGGTTCTGTTTCAGTTTCACTTGAGCTGTCTCCAAGGCCATTTATGAAAGATTGAAAAAAATTTCCTGAAAATTAAAAATAATAATAAAGCAATGAATTGCTTATTAATTCATAATAATTAATAATCAAAGAAATATTATGTTCTGGATAATACAAACCAATTAAATAAATTATTTAGTGAAAAAATGTGTAGCATATTTGAAGTTAACTTCCACATCATTGAATTAAATAATTTTTTGCAGAAATCAGATAAGGAGAAATAATAGTTTAAAAGAAGACCAAATAAGTATAATCATAATACAGATTTAAAATTTTTTAACTATTATAAATAATAGTTCCACAAATAAATGTATAGAAAATGGTGAAATATAAGTGGTGCAAAATATAATTTTATTACATTTAAGTTCAATAACATTTAAAGAAGATAAAAAATAATATAACATCAAAGAGAATGCTTCTCCTACTCTGAACTTCTGAATAGGAAANATAAATAGTATAAATTTTAATAAAATAGCAGTAATTTAATGTCAGGCACATACAGAGGAAAAAAGAGAAACATTAAAATCTTAAAAATTGAATTGCAGAAAAAAAAAAAAAAAGAAGAAAAAAAGTTAAGCAATTTGGCAGTACAAATACAAAAATTAAGAGCAGTCTTAACAAAATAAAATGTTATGAAAGAAATTGAAGGATTATTTAATGTTTTTGTTATGACAATTATAATCCTTAATTAATTATATATAATTGTTAAAATGGACAGATCTAACCTAACAAGTTGGTCTACTATTGCCTAGAAAATAAGGCAAATATTTCAAAACAATCAAATTATGTCCAACAATGAAACATTAACATTTAAAAACCCATATGACATTAAAAAAACTCCTTTGACCACAAAACACAATTTGAATCCCTATTTATCCCTTAAGATTACATTCTTTGCTCTCTAGACGTCGAATCTCTCTTCACCAACATACCTATTGATAAAGCCCTCCAAATTGTTGATAAAAACTGGCCTACAATCCAAGACCCCACTACGCTATCCCGGTCCATTCACCTCAAGTCCCTATCCCTTTGTTATACATCCAGCTATATAACCAGATTAACGGTCTGGCTATGGGAAATAACCTTGCTCCCAACATTTCCAATATTCCCTTAATGACCTAGACTCTATCCTCCCATCCTTTCAAAACATTTTTTTTTTTTTCCTTAAAAAATATGTTGATGACTTGTTCCTCATTATTAATTCAGACAAAATCCCTACTTTCTTCAATTCTTATCACCCTCATCTAAAATTCACCATAGAAATTGAATCTGATTATCAACTCTCTTTCCTATACATCCGTATTATCCGTAACACTTATGGCTCTATCTCCACTGGTTGGTACACTAAGCACACTTACTCAGGTCATCTCCTCCACTACAACACATCTCACTTTCATCATCAAAAAAGCTTATCTACAGATCACTCACACTCTCTGACAAGACATTCCACAACAAAAATATTAAACGTGGGACAGACATCCTTCTCTCTAATGGTTTCCTTACGCACAACATTAAAAAACTTATGAACGAATTGTATATTTCCACTTCCCAATCAAAGCCAATTAACACTTCCCAATTTCAATCAAATTTTTTTGAAATATTAAGAAATCTCTTAGAAAAACTTACCCTAACCTTAAGTTGGCTTTTTCTACTAATAATAAACTAAAATCCATTTACACCCACCTCAAAGACCCCATCCCTCTTCCTAACAGAACTAATGTTGTCTATAAAATTCCTTGTTCCACTCCTAATTGCCATGGTTCATACATTGGACAAACCAAAAACCCTTTTTTCCAGTAGAATCAACAATCACAAAAAGGATAACAAAAAACAATTTAAACCGCTCTTAAAAAACACGTCATTGATCATTGATAAAGGACACACTTTCGACTTTGATAACATTACTAGTCTTTCCACTGAACCCTATGAACACAAATTCCTATTATCTGAAAACGTTCACATAAACTTAAAACACAATCCAGTACACAATCCTTGTCCAGACCTGACGAAGAACAAATTTCTTTAACTTATTCTAACATTTTCAATATTCTGAAAAACCATTAGCCCTCCTCCTATAATAATATGAGACATGTCCAAAAAGTAAGTGTAATGAGACTATCATGGCGGTAGGGTATTGTTTTTCCACATGTTGGCTGCACTGCCATGATTTCTCCCCTCCACAACAAGACCACTTTGAGGTCACTAGGCTAAGAACTATAGACGCAACAACATGTTTAGTGAGAAATGTCAATCCAATATCCCGCCAAGTATGAAATAAGGGATTCAGGGCGATGAATTTCTCCGCTCCATGAAATGAAACTTGGGTTGCCCGCTACACACCAGAAACCAAAAGGCAGTATCAACAATGGTGTCACGCCTCTTCACTCTCTCACAAAAAGTTCAAAACGACAATTTCATTCAAGAAAATCATGGCATCCCTGTTTTGGAACTGTCAATCAAGGCATGGTACATCTCCTGCATTGAGAGGAACGGTGACTATGTCGAAAAATAGCTTAGTTATGTACTAATGCATTTGCATTAGTATTGGAATATTGGTAATTTTTTTGTTCAAATAAAAATTTTTATAACCAACAAAAATTTGGTACACTTATTTTCTGGACAAACCTCGTAAATAATAAACCTGTCTACTTGCCTCCTAGTTCCTTATCCGTAATAATTCCTACCTTTTTTCCTGTTCTTGTCCCCTTTGATGCAGGGAACATACCCCCCCCCCTTCTACCACCCACTTCGTCCATCTCAAGTTTTTCCTAATTTCCAAACCCTACCTCTGTCATGAGTCATGTGATTCAGGTGGCATGAAGTCCCCTCTCGCCGTCATAATAGGTATATGTGGTGAATTTTTCTACACATTTGTTATTGTTTTTCAATAGCATTTAATATCACATTACTTTTAGTTTTATGTAATAATAATGTAAATCATTTAATTTTTTATGATTTTCTAATGACATTGTTTTCAACCGATCTGAAGATGGCTTACAATGAAAGCCGAAATGTCAGTAAATAAAAAATACATATTTTAAAATTGTATTTTATGGATCAACCTTCACCAAACCCTAACAAAACACATCTACAAATAATCTCTACAGTCAAAGACTTTCTATTAATATTAAAATTCATAGATTTGAAAAAAACTGTTCAAAAATGAAGCTTGATCTTTTTATTCCAGACATTTGAGAGGGTTATCTTTTATTCCTATTAGTTGATCATTTAAATAACCAAATGCACAACATAAAATTGTTACTTTATACATAATAGCTATAAATGAAATAACTGTCAATTTTAAGTAAAGTGTTGAATGTGAATTAAAAGGATTGCTCAAGCTAACAAATATATTAATTAATTACCCAATCCCCAGAAAATTACACTTCTTCAAGAAATTTCATGACAATAAAAATAATCCATAGTAAATTAATAAAAGACATAGCTTACCAAAAACAGAACTAGGCTGCCTCCTTGCTGCAGGCAAGCCAAAAAAAATTTGTCCGATTTTATCAAGATAATCCCAGTATGAAGGGTCTCTCGTTAATGATAGAGCATATTCATCACAGAGAACAGTGAATGCATTCAAAGCACCGCTAAAGAAAATAAAACAAAAACACTGAACTAAAATAATATTACTTAAAAAAGTATACTTAAATTATTGAAGAACTTTTAAGAAATGGTTAATTATAAAAAAAAAAAAAAATCAAACCTGTCAACAGCTTTAAGCAGAAAAGCAATAAAATTGAGAAGAGGAAGAAGAAATGGGGGTCCTTCAATGTAGGGATGCTCAGTAGTATAACATTCAAATGTTATAACTGCTACAGTTTTATTCCGCAAACAGAGGCATCTAATAAAAAATACAGAAGATAAAAAGAAATTCATACTCAAAATGTTTTTTAATCATAAATGAACAAAAACTATGTTCATTTTTATGATTATACTATATAATCATAATAAAAATGTATTATAGTTTATAATATATA
>KZ807300.1:64776-75711 GCA_000696205.2 Oncopeltus fasciatus | reverse complement strand
TATATATATAAATATAACATAGAGGCACTCAGATTAAGAGGTCTAACCAAGCATACATGGGTTGCAGCTTTAGATCCATCAGTAGATAAGACCAACTAAATACATCTAAAGAATTCGAAACTTCTTAAAAAAGTTATTGAAAGAAATATTTGTCAATAAATATTCCAACTTGATACATTTTTCAAAATGTTTTAATATAAAAATAGATATCATGAAATTATACCTTGTTATTTTACTCATGTTATCATCATTAGGCTTGGTATCTGATTTTTGAAGCACTTCAATGTAAAGATTTGCCACATCTACACCACTTGTTTGCTGAAAAATAGATTTCTTAGATAAGTAGAAATACATGTATTTTATGAGATTGCAAATCAGATATAGATAAATCAAGGTGATTTTTTTAAATAAGTAGAAAGTGGGGGGTAAGCAATAACAAACTTCAAAATGGAAAATTAATAAAGTTACTTTGTTATAAAAATCATACTTGAGATTTCCCAAATACATAAGTATTCCTGTAGGTAAGTTAATAATACAGATAATTTATGCTGGAGAAATTAGTCAGGATTTCAGCCAGGATCAGAAAAATAAAATACTCCAAAATTAGTGGGTAATTATTTTATAAAATAATTACCCAATTATCCTGGAGAAACCCTCTCAAATTTCTCCAGCATAATGGGTAATTATTTTATAAAATAATTACCCAATTATCCTGGAGAAACCCTCTCAAATTTCTCCAGCATAATACTCAACGGCCAACCAACCTTCAAACAGATAATTTCCTATATAGTTCAATGAAAGCTTTAAGGTAGTTAGGATAGTGCTTTAAATTATAAAAGTCCTTAAAAATAGATCTGATAAACTAAGCTAAGTCCTCAGGATCAAGGTTGCTGAATATTTATATTTGATCTTCTTTTATTTAAACCCTTCTTAAAGCTCTGATTTTCATAATATATTTTTTTTAAATATAAAAAGATACATATTATTTGTACCTACATGCTTCAAAATACATTGATTCTAGATAATAATTGCAACAAATTGAAAAATTATTTTTATTAAATTTCGGATACTATTTAAACCATACCTGACCAACTAAAATAGTTGGAGTTTACTTAACATAAATTTAAATTGCCATTAGTGAATTCTGAAGATATGTAGATATTGAGGTTTTTTTCATGCCAAATTTTTAGAAAATTAGTTAGTTAAATTAGTTTGATATTTTCTCGGATTTAAAAGTAATAAAAAATTATANGCCTCCAATCCTTTCTTCCCTTCACTCTCAAGAGATCTTTACAGAAAATTGATCATTTATCTCCACTGTACCTTTCAAGGGGCTTAGGAAGTGAAATTCGGAAGGGCTCATGAACAAATTAAGAGGTGTGTGTTTATATATATACACACACACACCAAATGTAGTATATTATTATATATTAGATTATATGGCTGGAGGTAAGTCGGCTGTCCCATATTATGTTGGAGAAATTAGTCAGGATTTCAGCCAAGATCAAAAAAATAAATGACTCTGAAAATTACTGGGTAATTATTTTATTACTGCCAGCATTTCAACTTAACTTATGAGTCATCATCAAGGCGGAAATACAATACACACTATTACACTTATAGAATTAAAGATTGAAATGAAGAGGCAGAATAAACTCAAATTTTGACATAAGTCATATTTCTTTTAGACTTTCAAGGTAATTTTAGTAGTTTACTCTCATTTTTAACAATCTTAATAAGAAAGAAGGAAACCTGATTAGTTAACGCATCATGAATCACGTTGCAGTTTAATGAAAATTTTAGATACATATTTTATGTTTCCAACAGTAACTGGAAGTGAATCCCTGCATAACAAAGCTTTATTAAAAATAAATCACACACAAGTAAAATAATAACAAATGCATTTATATTTAAAACACAATAAAGTATGCATAATGAGCAAGCCATCTGAAACTATTATGCATTATATGAAAATATCAAATATATCATAAAGTAAGTTAGCCTAATCCTTCTACTAAATTTCTTACCATCATCTATGGCAATCTACTCTGCCACCAGAATAAGAGGATTAGTAAAGGAGCACCACTACCCATAGATGTATGGTAAAGCAGATAGTAATTTCTAAATGTGTAACTAGTAACAGCAAATACTTCAAAACAAATTTCATTATATGTCTCTATTCATGCCTGTTCTATGAATGCAAGGCAAGGTTTTGATTAACTCAATTAAATTATGGACTAAATCAAATGTTTTTAATGTAAATGAAATTTACATTAAATAATAATATTAAGCTAACAGTTTCTTTTAAGCAAATAAAATAAAATTAAGATTGGAAATCAGGGGGGAAAAAAGGATGGAATATAAAAAGGAAAACTTATTTGTGTCGGTAAGTCACACATTAAAAATATTTTAAAGAAATTCTCAAGCTGGAATCTGAATCGGCAACATAACAAAGGTGATAAGGCACTTCAAGACAGATAACTTAAGACAATATATTAATTACCTGGTTATGTTCTAGAAGTATGCTTGCTCCATCATAAAGTAAATCCAATAATTCTGGATATTGCCTTTGTCTCAAATACCTGTACAAGTTAAGAAAATTTATAGAGTATAAAACTTATCAAGTAATTGGAAATCTGAATTAAAAGAAAAAAATGAATGCTCTGAAATCATCCAATGAAGCAAGCATACCTAAAATACATAGACTTATACAATTGATGAGCTTCATAGAAGTCCTTATTTTCGATTGCATTTTTAATTTTGATTAAAACTCTCTGTGTCCCTTGGTGTTTTTTCGAAGCCATACTCGCTGCCATTTGCAAAGACGTTGCCTTTAAAATTTAGAGTTTTCATTAACCCTGCAATGCACGAAAAGGAGTGGAAAATAAAATCATTAGTCAAAGTAATAAAACTTTCTTTAAACAGAAATAACCACCAAAAAACGTTTATAATTTTTATATAGTTTAATTTTAATTTGCTTAATTAAAAAACTGGTTTCTGAAACGATATCATGAATAATGTGTTCATGTTAGAAATTATTTTGAAGACTTTCTAGTAGATAATTTCAAATAAAGTATAGCATAAGTTTAACTAAAAATTAAATAAAATTAAACTGAGCAATTATGCATATTAAGGGACAAAGAAATTCATACTATAGTGTTTCATTTTGATAACAGGGAGGGTTGCGATCGCTGCTGAACGCCGCCATGATAGATAATTCTTAGTTTGTTTCGCTGGCCTGCAAAAGTTTTAATAGAGTTTTCAGTGAATGTATTGAATAAAAGTGAGTACAGAGCTCTTAACATTAACGAGACATAAATTTAAATTGTTGCAGATTATGTAATATGTGGTTTACCAGCTTACATTTCTTTTAAAACAATGAATGCTCATGTTTCTCTTTTGTGGTGTCACCTCACTTCACATTTAATGTTCTTGTCATCATTTAAATTTACTCATTTTTTATTAAGTGGCTTTATTGAATAATTAGTTTTATGAAATTTTATTTCACGTCCTCATTTATATTTTATTGTGTTGTGGTTTTATCTCTCATTTTCCCGTCTGTTTCGTTCATGCAGGTGTCTTTTAAGCGGGTAAGTAATAATTTTTAAATGTTGTTGATAATATATTTTCACGTTTTAATTTTTAGCTTTATAATGTGAAGTTTTAGTTATGTTTATATATTTTTTATTTTCTGCGTAATAAAATTAAGTTTGTTTTTCTAATTTCACTAAATAAAGTTCTTTACTCTGTTCTATAATATTGCTTTTAACCTAGATGTTCGATGTTGTTGTTATTTTTTGTTTTATCGTTTTATTGTTTTTAATTCCCATTACAAGTTATATAGTTCTTTTCTTTTATTATTAAAGAAAAGTTTCTTAGTTGTTGATCTCATTTCATATAATGTTATATCTGTAGTAAGATATTTGTTACTCTTATCATAAATGTTTAAGATAAAAGGATTAGTAAAGAAATCACAATTTGTATTGTCATAACAACTACTTTCTAAAGAATTTGTGATGTTTGATCTAGTTATTTCATAGTGGTTAATTTGGGTCTCAGCGATTGTTTAAGAACATTATCTAACATAAAAAGATTATAATGTAACTTGAAGTGAAATTGAGATGTAAAGAAATATCAATTAATAATTTGTGCTATTTTCATTAGCAATCCTCATCTATTAAATATTGGAAGTATGTATTCCTTTAATTTTCTAGATATTTTGACAGAAATTAGACTTACATTAAAAGTGTTAATCAGACATTTCTGATCTAGAAAGAGTGGTTATACTTCCACTTAAAATAAGCTGCCTTCTAATTTAACATGATTTATTTATAATATTATTATTTATAATTCATATATTTGACTTAATTTGCAGCTTAAAATTTATTGTAATGGGATTGAAAAATATTGTGTCACAAAATGCTTGTAAAAGTACCCACACACACACACTCTTCTAATTTTGCTTTGAAGAATGATAATCTCAATGAGTTCACATATGAGAGTAAATTGAAAAGAGCCGAAAAATATTAAAAGATTAGCATTAGACAACTTTTGTACAATCACTAGAGAACAGAATTTGTCAATGCCATTCATTTTTAGACTGTTATCAATCAGTTTTACTTTATTCTTCATTATACTTGATTATTCTTTTATTTTAAAGGTTACTCATTAAAAATTTAGAAAAAGAGAGGATTCAATCCTTTTTCATGAAATTTAATTTATTAGCACTCGTTATGTATTTATGTATGGTTTCTTAGGTGAAATGTGATGATGTTTACATCACACCCTTAATTGGTAGTTTAGTTAAGACCTGTGTATGTGTATATATTTTATTTAGTTAAAAGATGTTTCATTTTTTCTGGTGATAGGGCTTGATCTCTAAGATCAACCCAAAGAAATAAAAGAAAATGCTGGTAAAAGAAAGTAGTTGTAATGTATGGCTTCATAACAGACTGAATGAGACGTTTTAATTTATATTCAAAACTTGAATATAATTTTAAAAAAATTTACTATGTTAGCTCTCTTGGAGTATAGGCCCCCTCATCTAAATTTTTATATTAAATGAGAGTTATCATAGTAAAGGGGTTTTCATGCGGAATTTTGATAAGGCTAAGCTAGCTAACTATGATTTTTTTTGGTGGATGGGTCAGTGGGTAGTGGATTTCTAATTGTTCGGGAGATAATTTTATTTAGGATTTTTTTCAGTGGTATCTGAAGAAGTTGTAGGGAAGTGTTTCTGAAAGGTGCCTGTACCTAAATTATAGATAGGCTAATTAGCTGGTGAGGTTTTAGGTAGGGCTGAGTCAGTAGTCTGTAGTTTTTTATCAGAGAGAAAGAGTTTAACAAGGGGGATTTCTACTAAGTTTGTGTTAGTAATTTAAAAAATATTATAAAAATGTTATTTATGTAAAGGGCTCTTGTGGTCAAGGGAGTTTTTCAAGCTAAAATTTGTAGCTTTTTATATTTTGGCTGGTAGTTGTGTTAGTTTTGGGCTTATAGTTTTTTTTTTTTTTTCTTTTTTCTGTTTTGTGAAGCGCAATTTCGCCTAGTGGATTTTAGGTAAGCTAGTGTACATATTCTAGGGGTTTTATAGTAAAGGATTCTATAGCCTTAAGGTGATATTTTACTGAGTTCGAAAGCTTGCAGGATTTTGATAAGGGTATTTAACAATTTCTTTTCTTTTTTTTTTTAATAGCCTTACAGTATACAAAATATTAACAAAATTTTTATTCATTTAGATAATGTATCCCTCTAATTTCATTAAGAAATATTTCAATCTTTTGAAAAATGATAATAAATACATTTTCATTTAATTTAAAATTTTCAATTTTCACTTTTTGAAGTTTAGCCTTCTATTGTAGAGTGAGGGCTACATATTCAAAAGCAATGCACTTTCTTTTTTTCTTTTTTTTCGGGTTTAGTGTTCTATCAAATTTGTATAAATTTGTCTTTTAAAAATTTTTAGTGCCCCAAAAAATTAATAAAAGTTTCATTATTAGATGTTTTTGTTGGGGTTCAGTCAAGGTAGATACAAAAAAATACAAACTTAAAAAATGTGGATCTACCTTGACCAAACAATAAACATCTAATAATAATATGTACTGCCAAAAAAATTCTCCATTTGAAAAAAGTTTCATTATCTATTTTAAGAGATGTAAATGAGGAGGGATTGATAGTTGTACACTTTGCTGTTCATAATTTTTATTATTATAATTGTTATATTTGGGAGATAGTTATTAGGGTAGGGGGTTTCCGTATGGTATTGGCTTTATGGAAGTAGTTTTTGGTGTGTGTCTATTATCCTGTGGTTTGAGAGGAGCTTGTGCTTTAAGAACAAGTGATAATGCAAATGCCTGTTAGTTGTTTAGTAATTTTAGGTGTGGAATTTATTAGGGATATATGTATTCTACTTTTTTATATTCCTCTATCTAAAAATTTATTTAGTTGCTAATTTTAATGAAATAAGAAATCCATATTTCTATCACATGTAGATTTAACATATAACTGTATTTTACAGGTGATGCTGAGCTAAAGATATGTCAGATCCGCCAGGAAGGGGGTACCTGCCGCCTACGGTCCCTGCACCGGGTCCCCACAGGCGTCAGTGGCCTCCCGCCTTCAATTATTATTCAAACCAGTGGCAAGGTGGAGGAAAGCAGTTCATGGTGGCATCCTCCTCTCCTCCCCAGTCTGAGAGCATGGATCTCTCTGCTCGTGCTGAGGTGAATGGTGCAGAACTTAATGGTGGAACCGGAGTAAGTGTCATTGCCCCCAATCCACTGGTTGCAGAAGAGCGTCCTGGGAAACTTCCTACTGAAAGTGCTAGACTTTTTGAGCCACAATGCCCGCCACCAGAGGAGAAGGTCCCTACCCACCCTACAGAAGGGAAAAGTCCTCCCAATCTCCCTGCTGGAAGTAGGACCCCTCCTGCTGAAGAAATAACCCGGCTTCAGCTTCCTAATGAGGCACCTCCACCTCCATCAGAGAGTGCTGCTACTCCTACTGAGGACAAGAGTGTAGACCCTGACCATGTGGAGTCTCTACTTGAGAATATGTTTCAAGGGGAAGCCAAAGCATCTGTGATAGTCACCAACTGTTCCCGCCCAGTCCTCACTGAAGACAGAGTGGTTGAAATTCTTCAAGATAAAGACTCTTCACTTACAGATATTAAGGTTGAAGCAGAGGAAGAGCCGAAACCAATAGAATCTAAGCCAGAACAGCTAGAGGTTCCCAAAGAAGAACCAAAAGAACACCAATTTATGGAAGTTGAATCAGAACTTGAAAAAATGTTTGCTGGGATAGAGGAGGAAAAACCTACACCACTGGAAACTGAACTCATTAACCAAAACAAATCAAAAACTAAGAAACAATCTAAGCCAAGGCCGAGAAAGTCAACAGATTCTGTAGATGCCAAAAAAAGAAAAGCAAAGAAAGAGAGACCTAGACCAAAGAAAACAAAACGTGAAAAAGATACATCTAATGATTCCTCTACTGTTAGTCGTAGCTTCAAAGGACCTTATGTGCATCTTGAAGGGCCTAAAGAAAACCCTTCTTATATCAGCGTAGTCAATAGTGGTGGAAAAGAAGAAGAAGAGAAAGAGAGAGGAGATAAAAGAAAACACCATACTCTTATTGAAGGTTAGTATCTTCGTTTCATTACTTGTATTTGTGGGCCTGCATAAGGAGAGATGATTTTTTAATAATTTCAAATTTTAAAATGTAAACTAATAAAAAATGTATGGGAAAAGGAATTTTAAGAGAAGAACTGTTAAATGAGTAGTTCCTTAGTGGCTGAAATTGCTCGATTGATAAGGTAAAATGTTTCTTTAAAAAAACTGAAAATATGTAAGAATGTATCTTCCAGTGTTAGTCATATTATTTATTATTAATCTTATTTTTAATATATAGAAACACATTTGTAAGGAAATAATTGATGAATGTATCTACGATGGGTGAGTCCTTCCCCCACTCTACCTTCCAGAATAGTTTAGAGCAAAATAGCAGTCATACATTTTTAGGCTCATTCTTCTTTCTGGCTTGTGGAACTTAATTTCCATATTGGCAAATTTTTTTTTTTTTTTTTTTTTTCAGGTGCCAACCATTTTTTTAAAAAAATATTTTTAAATTATGTTGTTTAGTAGTGCTGAAAATTAAATGAAAACAATTTTTAAAATTATAAGATTTGTAAGGAACCTGGAACATGATATTAATTATCAAAGTAACACCTACTTATGCACACCGCATTATTTCTTGTATTTCTCAGATATATTTGCTGACTGTCTTTAATGAACTTCATTGTTAAATGACCTGTTTGAAGTTACTATATTTTCAAAGAATAATTTTTTTTTTTTAAAGTATTTCTCTTAAATTAGCAATTATAATAAATTTATTAATTTCCTTTTATGATCTTCCAAAGTATTTTATATTAATTTGTTATTCATTGTTGTGGCGCTTTTAATATGAATGCTGCCAATATAATTGAACTAACTTTAGTCTTGAATACTCATATGCATAGGGATGTTCCATCAACAAATGGATAACACCCTGTATATCCCATGATTTTCCTGGAATTAAGGGATGATACTTGGAGAGTCATTGATCTATTGAATTTCCTTTTAATTAACGTGAAAAAATACCTATTAAGTGTTTTCTTTTGCACTTCCCTTCTTTATACTGCCTGTTTTTTTTTCCCCCTATTCTAACATCTTTGAGCTTTATATATTGGGAGTGGAGTGACAGGTCTGCTAGCATCTACTATCATTTACAGTTTGCCATTGTTGGTGAAGAGTAGTAATTCATCATTGTAAATTTCGTCATTGAACTGAAAAAGTTGATTTTTCTGTGTTTTCTGTTATTTACGGATTATTAAATTAGCATAAAATTAGAATATTTTAGAAACTAATATTCTTAGAATTGGATTTTCTATGAAGTTTAAATTAAAAATATTTAAAGAGATAAATAAAAACTTTAAAAAATGACTGTCTTATCAAATTCAAGATTTCAAAGGACTGTACTTATTTTAAACTTATTTAATAACTAATAATCCCATTAGAGCTTTCATAGAGCTCTTTTTAAATCCCAATTCAGAGAAAAAATAAGACAGTGTCCTCAAAATTCTCATAATTTTTAAGTATTCTAGGGAAAAAATTTCTCAGACGCTGAAGCAACTCATGAAATTATTAAATGAGAATCAGAAGGTGTCCTTGACCTATGCACTGTTGTATTGGTGTGAAATATTTAGCAGTGAAAATAAGGCGTTGAAGAAGAAGAAGAGCTCCAGGCAACTGGATATTCTCGAGAATATAGGGAAGCTGTTGGGTCAAACAAGCACTCGCAAACTTGCCTGGGAGTGTGATTTGTCGCCATCTACTCTCCAAGGATATGGTGAAAAATAACTGTAGACTAGTCCCTCACAAACTTACTCTTTAGCAAACAGCTAAGAAGTTAAAATGTATTGAAAAACCCTTATGATATCAGATTTTACTTTAAGATTGTCATCTGTGATGAAAAGGCATTTTGGCAAATTCCGGATACTCTTAAGCAATAGCTAGATCATGGTCAAACAGCTTTTCCAGTTGCTACAAGAGGGCTTTTTTGAAAGAAAAAAAAAGACCCATACTTTCTTTGTGCTTTTTGGAATTTTAAAGAGGTTATTCATTATGAATTTGGTCCTCTAAAAATACCAAATTCTACTGCGAACAACTGGAAAAAAAAAAAAAAAAAAAAAATTAAGTAAAGTTGTCTGAGCGTTATCTTGTTTTGATCAATCGATTAAGAGTTCTATTCCAACAAAATAATTCTTGTCACACACTTCCTGTTGAGCAAAAAAGAAAAGTACATAGATTTTTTTGGGTTCAAACTCCTGCCTCATCCACCATATAGTACAGAGCTTGCAACATTGGATTACTTTATGTTTCGATTCATGTTCCGTTTTCTTCAAGAAGAGTTGGTGGAAGTTTAAATTGCAGTCCAAGAGTTCTTTGACAACCATCCAAAGGAATGATAGCTTCAGATGTTGGGAGAACAATGGGCTAGTATATGGCTAATGATGATAGATAATCTAAAGGGTTATTATTATTTCTACCACCAATGAATATAGAACTCTCATACCTTATATTCTCCGTCTTCATTGGTTTCTGTACACCATCTCCCGTTGGCGAGCGCTTTCGGACGTTGTCCATCTTCTGGCCGAATACATACGTTCACTGTCACGGTCCGTATTCAACTGTGTTGTATTCTGTGAGTTGTGTCAGGTAGCTGTAGGGGTCACTTTTGTCGGCGATGAGGTCTGTCGCATGTGCGAGTTATGAGGGTCAGCGTCCATTATTCCAGGTATAAGTTGAGGTAGGGATTAGTTGTACTCCCCTTTGTTGAGGTGTTCTAAGTGTTCCGAAAGTTTTTGTAAATGTGTTTGTTTGCCTATGGATTATGCTGTCTTCTGTCTTTTTGCGTTGTTGTTGGTTTGTGCGTCGTCTGTTCGTTTGCGTTTGTGTGTTCGTTTTAGTAATAATAGCGGTCTAATTATTGTGTCACACACAATCTGACACAATATTTAGACCGCTATTACTAAAACGAACAGACGACGCACAAACCAACAACAATGCAAAAAGACAGAAGACAGCATAATCCATAGGCAAACAAACACATTTACAAAAACTTTCGGAACACTTAGAACACTTCAACAAAGGGGAGTACAACTAATCCAATAACTTGCAACTAATAACAAATAACTCGCACATGCGACAGACCTCATCGCCGACAAAAGTGACCCCTACAGCTACCTGACACAACTAACTCACAGAATAAAACAGTTGAATACGGACCGTAACAGTGAACGTATGTATTCGGCCAGAAGATGGACAACGTCCGAAAGCGCTCGCCAACGGGAGATGGTGTACAGAAACCAATGAAGACGGAGAATATAAGGTATGAGAG
>KZ807300.1:52539-64557 GCA_000696205.2 Oncopeltus fasciatus | reverse complement strand
TTTTTTTTTTTTTTTTTTTTTTTTTTTTTTTTTTTTTTTTTTTTTTTTTTTTTTTTTACGCCCCTTTATTATTTACACTGAAAATTCTTATTTTAAATTTATTGAAGATCTTTAGATTACAAATAATAACAACACCATAACTTAAAAATACTTTATCTTCTAGTTTATTGATTAATCGTTGTTATAACATAGTTTTATTCATAATAATGGTTCTTTGGGTTTCATGTCTATTCCAAAATTCATAATTCACAGGGGCTAATCAATAACTGGGAATCCTCAAGAACCGAATTTTGAGATAAATCATTTATTTTTCAGTGTAACAATCAAATTTTGATTAATGATTTGTATCATAGTGTCTCTTCAAGTTAAACTCCTTACAAACAACAACTTTTTGATTGCAAATGAAACACAGTGGTTTATCTTTCCATTCCATGAAAAAAATATGCTATTTTGCATTTAAACTGAAAAACTCTGCACTTACTATCAACTTTACTTTTTTTTTTTTTTTTTTTTTATTTTTTTTTTTTTTTTTTTTTTTTTTTTTTTTTTTTTTTTTTTTACTTCTGCCTCGTTTATAAGTAAAAGTGAAAATGTACAATTTGCTATGAAATAGCAGTCCGTGTGCTATGGTGGTGTGAGTGTAATTGGCACACCACCTATAGCGACCCTTTTACCCGTAGGTATGTGCGGGTTATGGTGAAAAATACATATTCACGTTGTACTGTCACACTCCTTTTATATTGATAAGGAAGGTTCTAGTCTAGACTCAAAGCGCATGGAAGATACTATTGTTCTCAACAAAAATAGTAGGGTATTTCCGCTTGTTGTTAAGAGATGGCGTTACTATATCCCTTGTTTGTATATCCCTTGAAATTACTTATAAATCTAGTCAATGTGTTTTAAAACTTCCTTAAAGGAATCAAGTACTAAAAGCTCTAAAAATCATGATTCTTCTTTCTGTGATACATCATTAAATCCCATTAGACTTCTTTAAAAGCCTCAGTTTATTTATTTGTTCCTAAGAAGAAATATAACAGTGTCTTTTGAAAATTTTCCTAATTTTCAGGCAGTACTGGAAAAAACAGCTGCTGAAACAACCCTTGAAATTATTAAATATGAAGGGGAACGTGTCCTTAAGTAGTGCATTGTTCGGTGTTGGTTTAGAAAATTTACCACTGGGGATGTGATGGAATGAAAAAGGGCTCCGAGTAATCATTAATGAATATTGATGACGTTCTGCGGTTCTGTAGACAGATTCTGATTCAAATTAGTCTAAAAGGTCTCTTGATGATAATGCTTGTCCTCACACTTGATGTCGAGCCAATGAAAAGTTTAAAGAATTTAATGGGTTTGAATTCCTTCCTAATTCTTAATATAAGTCTGAACTCGCATTATCAGATTACTACTTGTTTTTCGATCCATGATCCATTATCTTCAAGGGAAAAAGTTTGATAATTTTATGGATGTTGAAATTGTGGTCAAAAGTGTTCTTTGACAGCCATCCATAGGACTTTCCTTTTACTTTTACATTACTCCAAATTATATTTTCTGGTAAGAAAATTTTTTCACTGATTTAAAAATTATCTGTTTCTGAAAGTAGCTAAATTGTATGGTACTATTTATCAGAAGGTCTTAAAAACAAATTAAGTTCTCTAATCTCTGCATAAAAAATATCTTTAGAATCAAAGAATATTTGAAGATATGAAACCAGATGAGATATTTCTCTTGTTTACATTTTTTTTCTTTTTCCTTTTTAAAGGCATGGCAACCACTGAGGGTCATTATTGTTTCAAATACTGTTTGTTTACGTTTTGAAAATAACAGTAGAACAATTTTAATATATANATTTTCGTTATTATTAATTAATTAAAACTATAATTTATATTGTTATTTACGTCTATAGTTACAGAAAATAAACTTTAGAAAATTACATAATATGTCTAATATGTTGTACAAACAAATTTGTTAAATTAACGAAGATGTTAAAAATTTTCACTTTTGATCACCTTTAAAACCCTCTATTTCCAGTTTTTAGCAAATAAATAATGAGCCATTTAACAATTAGAATCAGTTTTAATACCAAATTTGGTTTCTCTATTTTGAAAAGCAGAGGACCCTTAAAACCCCTAGTTATAATCTTAATTATACTTGTTTTTATTAATTTATATATATATATATATATATATATATTTATTTATTTATTTCTTCGAGTAATGGGTCTTTACAAAAAAAAAAAAAAAAGGAATTGGTTATGGTCTGTGACTTATGGCCAATGAGATAAAACAAAAGACAATATTTCTTATATTCTTGGTGTAAATGTGTTACCCTTAGATATATGTGCTTGTATAAAATTTGCTACATAAATGGGGAATGGTTAAGGGTATGATTTTTTTTTTTTTTTTTTCCCAAGCTCTGTTTTAAGTATTTTATGTACACCTGTTTGTTTCCAGCTGTTTCTCCTAACCTTGTCTTAAAACTGCTTTTAGATTTTAACTTAAATTAGTATTGAAATTGTGTATCAAAGTTTTATGAATAAATATTTTAATTGATGTGAAGGCTATCAAGTTGATGTAAAAATTTCTTACTTCAGATTTAATGGAAGGTTTGTATTCAATATAACTGTTGAAGGACTGCATGAGGTCTAATTATTCTAAAACGTCATATTAGTTATATTTAGCAGCAAAGTGATATTTTGTTGTATTTGCCATTACAGTTCTCCTGTCTCACTTTGTTAAGAAATTGGAACTTTTTTTTTTTCTTGTCTTGTCAATACTTGGTTTTGATAACACTGCAGTATGCCAGTGTGCCAATCCAGACTTCTTACTGAGCTTAGTAGTCAATTATATGATGTGAGGCCTTTATTAAAAATAATAATTAATGAAATCAATTTGTGTTTTTGGAAGTTTCTGCATCTTACAAAATTTTATTTCAAACTGATTTGTAAAGCGATAAATTGCATAACTCCCCCTTTAAACTTGCAATTTTAGTTTATGGCCTGTAAGATCTTCTGATTTCTAGCCAATAAGGGAATTTGACATTCTACAGGTCACTCTCTTGTATCTTTTTGTTATTTATTGGAAAAACTGTTTAATGTGTGTAAATAATGAAGCTAAAATGTAAAGTGTTATTTTTTCTCTATTAAACATGTGTTATTTTGGGTTTATGCATAATGTATTTAAAAATTTTTTTTATTTCAACATGTTTATATCTTCAAGGTTGTTTACTATACAAGCAAAGAAGGTTAATTATGGAGAGACTTTATTAAGTTGTTATACTCCCAAAAGCAGTATATGGTACTTATTAATTGTTATACTTCGCTTACTTTTTTTTTCTTCTTCTGTTTCCTCTATATTATGCTATGGTTTTAGTTTAGAAATTACTTAAATTTTGTTAATTAAAAAAAATGTCATTACATTGATTAAATATAGATGAAAAAATTGAAAGAAAAAAAATATGTTGAAATAGAAAATATGTATTTTGTAAAATTAAGCACAAAAATGTTACGTAATGTTAACTTAATTTGTTTTCTTTTAGGCCGTGTTAAAGGTTCACACCTTTACAGTAGTACTCTTTCAACTAAGTATAATTCTCAGAATATAGATATTTCTTGGGTGTGTGTGTTCTGCAAGCAGCGAGCTCACTGTGAAGGAGGACTTGGTATTTATTTATTTTATCATTCATTTTTATTGCATTTCTCCTTACTATTTACTTTGACATGACTTGAGCAAATCTTATTAAGCCAAAATATGATGTTAAAAGTTTTATAATATTGGTTACTTACATTTTCAATGGTTTATTTCAAAATATATTAATATATTTTGATATTTCTGTGTATGTTATCTGACATTTGTAAATGAGGAATGCTATTTGGTCACAGATTTTAAAATATAATGAACCAAGTAAAAAATAGTCCAACTTCATAATAAAACTGTATGGAACAACGTGTTAATAATAGTTTTTTTTATTTTTACCATTTACCTGTACTAAATCATAAATTATACAAGGTCAGTTATTAAGAAAGATAATAATATTATGAACTACCATCACTAACACCTTCCATGGCATTTAAGCAATCCTCACTTATAATTTTGGAATGTTTCCCGCACACAAACACTGAACACTTTTTACATTTTTTATTATTCGATTTTTTGGGTTGATTTTTTTTATATGTACCTCTAAGTACATTTAGAACATTATAAGAACATTTAGAAAAGTTTTCACATCTTTGGGGAGGTTTCTTATCTCTGACCTGGCATGCAAATGTTCCTTCATCAATTCTTGAGCTAGATTTTTGAGAAATATATTTCCTCGAACACGAGCTTTTGATGGTGATGCTGAACTGAACAATATCAGGTGTTGATCCCTGCCACATTCATCATTATGTGATAAAAAAAAATTACCATCGCCATATTTTTGTTTTTATTTTGACCGAGTTGCTAGAGCATAATTTCTCCTCTGTATAAGCTCCTCCTTTGGTCATATCGTAATCCATAATTATTTCTGGTTTCTTAGTTTATTTGTCAATTTTATTGTTGTCTGTGATTGAAATCAATATTACACATTTATTTTTCTTTGTAGTATAAGAAATCATTGTTATCTCTCTTTGGAAACCGAACTGGGAACTTCCTACCGCCTTTGAATAATGTGGCGAAAATTCTGGAGGGATAGCCGATTTATCTTTTGTAGGGTGCCTAGGAATGTAATTTTCTTTTCCAAAAGACTCAGCTAACTCAACACTTAAATATTTAGTTATCAGTGGTCAAATTTCAGTTATGGTTTACAACAGGTTCTAAAAGACTGTGGACAATGTCTTTTGCTTATTTGTCCCCAAGTATACTTCCATGTTTTCTGTAAAAAACATTTTCGTGTCACTCAAAGTTAAAATGATTCAAACCATACTTGGCTGGCTTTGATGAGATGTACTGGATGAAAGAACAATGTCCTCTAAAAAGAACTAATGTTTCATTAAAAATTCACTCATTTCGTGTGAGTTCTTACAATTCCATACAAATTTGTAAGTATTGAACGAATTTGAGCTAATTTGTCTGTTTTTTGCCTCTCCACTCTTGTCGACTGATCATCAAATTGCATGCATCATAACAAGAAAAGGAATTTTTTTTAGATCAACACTGTTCTTGCAATTTCTAAACCTGTCCCATCTGCCCACCATATTTCCATTACATCCGTATGGTGTTGCTCTTTCACCCCAATCTAGTATAAAAGCCCCAATAGAGCTTAGATTTCCACTCTAGATGTGGTTTTGCAGTTTCTCTCCCTGGTATATTTCTCTTTGATAACTGATAATTTGTACAGTGGACAATTTTAATATTTACAAATTTTTAAAATGCACCTGCAATATCGGTAAAATCGGTGTTTTTTTTTTGGCCCTGGCATAATTTTTGTTTTATTTCTTTGGGGTTTTTTAGATTTGCAGTAGGGAAATTTTTTTCATTTCGTAACTTTATCCTTTCACAATCACTGGAATTATGTCACTGTCAAAATCAACTTGACGAATTTCCTCATCACTAAGATGTCACTTTCAACAAGAAGATCACTCCCCAACCCCAGCAGCTTCAGTTCTTTCTTTATCCAAAAGTTATTGAAGTACTCTAGGGATCTCTTCTAGTCTTATAACATCCTGCCTACAGTCCTTATGAGAGTCATATATGAAGAGAACTTGCACCATCAATCATTTTTTTCCTCTTGGGGGTTTAAAAGGATGTAACTCAATACCAACTTTTGTGATATTGATATGAGACAATCAGAGAATGATCTCTGAAGCCATGTAGGGCCATTCCACCAAATCTTCCTTCTAAAGCCTTTGGGGAGTTTAGCCTTGTGAGATTTCAGCAAGATTCTATTGTGAACTGACATGGTACCGACAATCGATCACAAAGAACTACATTTAAAATTTGGGATGTATGGTTCATCTCAAACACCTTGAGTAAATGGACTGGGGTCTGGATCCAAACCAAAGTTATCTGTGATAGTTCATAACTGTTTGATATGTATGGACAAATAATATGTAATATGTGTATACAACATGTGGAATATATATATATTATACACTTTGTCATATGTTTACAAAAAGAAATTACAAACGATTTTTATAATCCTCACCTCTTCACGGAAATAAATTTAATCTGATAGTGAATGACTTGAGTGTGTGTGACTTCTTTTTCCGGGCTTGACCTTATCGAAAAGTTGGTTTTTGATTAGCTTTCCAACATCCTGTGATGACTTCTCCAGGGCTGAATGGAGATGAAAATCCTATTTATAACAATTACTTCCTAAATTTGAAGAAAACCCTACCTGCCTAGTCTTCAACCTTTTCTACTTTGAAGTTTTCCTCTCCATCATTTCATTCCTCTTCGCTGTGACCCATTCTTAATCTCTCTCCACATCAGTTGATCATACTTAGTCTCATATTGGTGTGAAGAGCTGCTACATTACCCTATCTACTTCTACATGTACATTCATGCAGCTGTTTCTAATTGTGTCTATATCAGTAGAATATAAAAATTTATGGGTTGCCATGAAGAATACGTTTATGTTGAATTTTCACCTATGGAAATCAGTGTATACTATCGAATAGTATATTAATATAAATTGCCTTTTTTATTTCAGCTTCCATTTAGTATTCAGTTATACCTTCATAACTATTTACTTCTCACAAAAAGTCTTCTTAATATTTATATTTCCCATTACCCCAATAATCTTTCTAGAATATTAACAAAAAATATTTTTTCTGATTACTTAAGGTGGGGAGCCTGCTGGAGATCTCTTTGGTCCCTATATCCTGACAGTTCCAAAAATTAGTGACTTTGAACGGGGTGTTCCTAGTGATAAGGATGTAGCGACCGAGCAGAAGAGGAAGGGAGGTGGAAAAGCTGCTTCCCTACGAGCTCTTGGTGCAGTAGATGCATTTATAAACAACTTCTCTAAAAAGGTAATTATAGCTTCCTTCAAATAAATGCATTTTGTCATTATTTTTACTTGAACAATATTTTGCCTTTTCAACAGTCCTAAGTAATGGTTCTTATTTACTGTAAAGTTCTCATACATTTTTAATTTTCTATAATAAAAAAAAAATTGAATGAGTTTTTTATAGAACTTTTGTTTTTCATTTCTGAGAACTCTTTTGTTAGTGTAGTCGTAATGACTGTGAGTGGGTACCGCAACATTTCTGAACATGATATTTAGTACAGTATTCGATAAAACACAATCCAAAATATAAACATCCCTTGCGAAAAGAGCTGTACAGTTGTTAAGTAAAACCAGAGCAGGAAGTACTTTAGGGCAGGGAATAAAAAGAAAACGCCAAATTTTTGTCAGAACAACAACTCATTCAATTTATTGGTCTAAATTCATGTTATTATGAGGTGTGGCTATTGCATTACGAGAGTATTGCTGTTAAATATTTTATTTTAAATTTATACATATTTAGTTGTTTTTATCACCTTTAATATACACCCCTCCTCCATCCTTACGGTGCTCCATGAGAATTTGCCATTGTTCGAAACTGTGCTTGAGCTCCTCTTGTTCTGTGAGCTCCTGCAATGAAGCGTGCCGCTTTTTCATTCACAGCTTCAAGAGATTGAAATCTTTTTCCTTTTAATACAGATTTGACCTTGGGAGTTTCTATTGATAAAAGTTACATGGTGCCCAAGGTAAAGTGAATGGTCTAAAACTGGGATGTTGTACTTGGCTAGAAACGTCTTGACGACAATGCATTGTGAGCCGGCACGTCGTCTTGATAGAGAAACCATGACTTCTTATTCCACGATTCATGTGGTTTTTTTCTTACTCTTTTGTGGAGTTAAGCAAGCACCTCACGGTAGAAATTTGATTAATAGCGAGATCTTCAGGAACCCAGTGAAGGTACACAATCCCATGAATATCGAAAAAAATGATCATTGTGGCGGCGTTTTCGCTGGTTCGAATTTGGTAAATAAATAACAAATATTCAATATCAAAACTAAAAGAAAAATATATAAACATTGAATATAATAGGTAGCAACTTACAAGGTAGCTTCAGCAGGTAGTTCGATCCTCTCACTCATCTGCAGTTTTTCCTCCAAAGCGGCCCTGAAATTAAAGGTCTCTAACTCGGCCAAGAGAAAAACCCAAAAATTCAGAGCACTTACCTTCTGGGAATGCGTGGCAGCCGTGAGTGAACGAAGAGAAGTGGACTGTATTATGAATTGGAGGCGCATAAGGCGGCACGAAATACTAAGACTTTTATAAACCGAATGGATACTTTAAAAACTTTGTACTACTACTGGAAGCAGGTTTCTGGAAGCTGGAAGCAGAGTTCTCCAATGAGAGCTGGAAGCAGAGTGTCTCCTGTGAGAGCTGGAAGCAAAGTGAGAGCTGGTAGGGGGACACTGCTTTTAGGCGATAAGGGTCGCGAGTTCAGGTGAGTCAGCCCTGTGCCGAGATTAGGGCGCTCGGGACTGATAAAGGAGGATTACGGCGCGAACAATCATCATTATGAATTAAAAGTCGATTTGCTCATTCGAGCTGTTTTAGTTTTTGCTGAGTTAGTGCCCTTCCAATTCCAGATCGCAAGTGAAAAACAAGAGTCTCATGTTATGATTTTCCAAGAAGTCCAGGTCATTTGTAATGGCATCTAAAGAGTCAGTACACACTTTTTACCAGGTTATACAAAATTTGCCTTACGCATTCTTTGTCAATGCCAACAGTTTCAGCAATCTCAGGAATTGTTAAGCGAGGGTCAGATCAAACCAGATGACCGACTTCCAATATTTCAGCTGTGTCAGACATTGATGTGGGTCTTCTGTAGTAGCGAAGGCTGTGGATCGAGCATAGCCAAGTGGCAGACATTTTTGTTGGTCCTGTTTATTTTAATGTTTTTTTTACATTTTTTAACATAAATTCAGTGTATGATTGGTGTTAAGAGACTCTCCTTGGCTCGGTCTAGACCGAGAAAGAAAGAATTATCCTCACCAATGAGGAAATGTTTGGCAACAATGATCAATGAACTAGACGAAGAAGACCTAACCTCACAAGCCAACAAAGAGCAAGGTAACCCGATAGTATAACCTTCACGTATACCCCAAAGTAAACATAACAAAAACAACTAGTGATAAGAACTCTTCTAACCTGAATTTCCCTCCACCTAACCTTACATCAGCTGAGCTCGAGTCAATGGAGACCGGAGTATTTGAGTTGCTCAAAAGATATAGTCGATTCTCGCGACTAACCCCATCTCCAGTATCAACTACACAAGTGAACAATCGATTCTCAGTGTTGACAAACAAACCAATAGATGACAGGAATAACCTACCCACTGACAACATAAATACTATCCATGAAAGATGTAAACAAATCCCTCCCATATTCCTAACTGATGCTAACGACTACCAAAATGTTATCAAAGACATTAAATCCATCGTTAAATCCCCCTTCGATGTAAAACAATGCTTCCAAAAACTAAAAGTTTCCCTCACAACCTCAGATGACTTTAGGTCCCTCACAAAATTTTATGACAACAGTCCCGGCATAAAATATTACACTTTTGCCAACCCTGAAGATCGACTGTTATCAGTGGTAATCAGAGGTCTCCCATACTCCCTCACCGAGGAGGAGATTCTGAATGAACTTCAGAACATGGAATACCCAGCACAAAAAGTGACTCGCCTCCTGAACAGGAATAGGCAACCTACTCCGCTATGCGCAGTCGAGGTCACTAATAACATCCAGGGCAAGGCTATTTTAGATTTGTATCATTGTGTTGTGCAAGTTGAACTAAGGAGGAAATCCAACAGAGCAATACAATGTGCCAAATGTCTTAACATAGGGCACACAAAAAACCATTGTCATCTTGACCCTAGGTGCCCCCGATGTGCAGGGGTAACATAATCTCGCTCAGTGTACCACCAGTAACAGGGTAGCCAAATGTGCTAACTGTAATGGTGTACATAGTGCGAGATACCGAGGCTGTAAAGCATTCACTGAACACGAGATCAAATATAAAGCCACTAGGAGAAGTTATGACTTACAACCTTATCACAAAACAAACACCAAAAAAACCCAAACTTCAAACAACACATAAATAAAAACTCAGATCACACAAAATCAATTCCCAGGGCCCCCGAGACAGAATGTTTGGAAAGAAAAAATGAAGGAACGACAAATCACACTACAGACTGACAGTCAACCTCCCGCTGATTCTATCGACATTTCATCATTCCTAATTAATATAATTAAGCCATTTATACCTCAAATAAAGGACTTCCTAAAAAACCTTCTCTCGAAACTATTTACCTCACCACATGGATTGTAGTAATAGATTACCTTATCATAACTTAACTCTTCTAAATTGGAATGCAGCCGGGCTGAAATCAAGACAGTGCTTGCTAAGTGACTTTCTGAATAGATATGAAGTAGATATCGCATGTATTTCAGAAACCCACTTAGTTCAAGCTGACAGACTACACATAAAAGGGTATATGACTTACAGACATGACCAGGATACTCGAAGGGGGGGAGTGGCGATCTTAGTCAAACGACATATACAACATTCACAGCTACTGATCCCTACACTTGAGAGGTTACAGGCGGTAGGCATAACACTCACACAACACAACAACAACACATTACACATAATCGCAGCTTACCACCGCCCAGGTCTCAGGCTTCTCCAAACGGACTTTGAACGTATATTCTGTAACATTCCCACAATTCTCCTCGGTGACCTTAATAGTAAGAACCCCTATTGGGGCTGTAGAACCCTGAACTCTAATGGAACTAGACTGAACAACATAGCATCAAATCTTGGACTCCATATCAGTACACCTAATGAACCAACACACTACCCCACTCAAGACAGATATCTTCCAGATATATTGGACATTGCACTTCTCCAGAACATTCCACACCCATTTCACCACACAACTACCACAGATCTAGACTCAGACCACCTACCAGTTCTCTGTACATTTGACACTCCATACAGACAGACAATACCGACACCCCGACTCATCAGAGGAAGGGTCGACTGGAAGCTTTTCTCCCTCGCAATGAGAACCCTTGACGTACCCAATTCTTACAGACATACCGTCGTCATCGATACAGCTATTGCCACACTAACGGAACATATCCACAACTCCATCCAAAGTTCAACCCTACAGCCCTCCAAAAACCCCAGACAAACTTCCTGAGATGAAACTCCTGCCCATATACTAGACTTGATAAGAGATAAAATACCCTACGAAAACGCTGGCAAAGGTACAGAGATCCCCTTGACAAAAGAGAAGTGAATCGCTTGACCAGGAAAATAAAATTTCTTCTGGAGGAAACCAAAATTTTCTGACTGACTTACAGACTGATGACCCCTCTCTTTGGCGTGAAACTAAACGTATTTTAGGAAAACCAACTGTCATTCCCACTCTACAAGATGGACCCCGAACTGAACACAGACAACGAAAAATGTGAAATTTTTGCCACATAAGTATGTGGTCCCCTGTTAATCCCGCTACTGGACTCTTGCCCCCCTGGGCCACTGCCTGCCGGACACCAGTCAGTCCTCGCTAGACCACCTAGTCCACTGCATTGCGCTGGCAGCCTTCACCTTATGGGACACTCCAACTAGCTTCCAGGAAAGCCTGAGATGCCCACAGATTTCATAGGACTGCCGCAGTGTGAGGAGGATCTCCCAGCACCCATCTTCATTTTGGGACTCGTAGCCGCTCTCTTCAGACCGATAAGTACCCTTGGTGCACATTATTTGAGAGAGGGGCAATTTTTCTGGAGACTTTATTAAGTCCCAGATTGATTATTATTTAAGTAATTAGAAATTAATATTATTTATTATTATTCAGAAGAAATATTATTTTATTATTTGTTTGTTGGTATTCAAAGGAACATTAACTACTTAAGGAGATCATTTTTCTCTTATGTTTATATTAATAAATTTATTTTATTTATCGCTCTAATAATGCTGGCTGATATTTCCCACATCTCCTATGGTATACAGTCCCCATATTATTAACA
>KZ807300.1:41553-51616 GCA_000696205.2 Oncopeltus fasciatus | reverse complement strand
AAACTTCACATCAGCCAGCTTCCGATTCCATGGACTCCTAAGGACCAGGGTGTTAGATATCTTGGATTATACTTTGATACTAAACTGACATGGCAGCTCCATGTAAAAACTAAACTGACACAAGCCCATCACAGACTAACTTTACTTTACCCTCTAATAAACAGGAAATCCCAACTTAAACAATCCCTGAGCTCACTACTCTACAAGTCGCTGAGCCGCCCAATACTGACGTACTCCTGCCCTGTCTGGTTCGGCGCCAGTAACAAGACCATCAAACGACTGGAAACATTTGAAAACCGCATTCTTCGCATGATACTCAATGCACCCTGGTTCGTAAGGAATCAGCAGATCAGGAGGGAACTGAGAGTTGAGCCCATCTCTTTTCACATCCAGGACCTCCCCTACAAACACTATGAACGTCTGCCACTGTCTTCAGGGGCTGCCACCTTCCGTCTCGGAGCAGTCACCCAGCGACGCCTCAAACCTAGACTATATCAGCATATACTGCTCTAATAATTTTATTGTATTTTTGTTTTCTTGTGTAAATAGTATAGTATTTATTGTATACATACCATATCTTCCATCTTGTGTAAAAAACAACTGTTTTGGGCCAAGAATAAAAAAAAATATATTTCTTCTTTCTTCTGTAGTAGCATCATCTCTTTATTTAATAGCCACACCTTGTATGATTAGTAAAAAAACTAATTTTTTAAAACTTAGTAAAAAAACTTTTTTCTTCTAATCAAATTTACTTTTATAAAATTCAAATTCAGATCAATGATATATGTATTGTTTTGTTCATTAACCTTTTGCCACTTTTCGGGTAAAACAATTATTCCATTACTGTAGATTTTCTAAGATTTCTGGGCAAACACTTAGCCAAGTAATTTGCTAAGTCATTTTTGATACCAGCTTTATACATTAAGATAGTTTACAGGGAACCAAACAAATGATTATCAGGTAAGGTAAGGTCTGTGCTATAGAGTGGATCTTTTAATTTCTAAGACCAGCTCTCTCAATTTTTGTCTATCTACTAAAAATATGTATTGTCTAGTTTTGATCAGTGATCAATTCTGGTTGTTTTTCTTGAATCGTCCCGTACACTGGTTACAGTAGGGAATCGAGTTAATGTTTGTCTAGGTTGTTCAAGCAACTTATGATAAATTATTCATATTCAATCGCACCAAATACTTAGCATCAAGTGATGCCTTGTCATCCATCTAGACTTCATTAACATTTGTAAAGCTTCTCCGGGGTTCTAACAGTAAATGTTTTCTCAGATTTTTGTTTAACATGATCCTCTTTTTATCACCTGTAATCTTATCATTTCAAAAAAATATCTAGACTTAATTTTGTTTCGGAAGAGCTTCACAACATGTTATGGGGAGGCATCTTATAATGCACCCACGGAGCTCTTGGCAGTAAAGAAGGAGCTAAAACATTATATGCTATATGGGTGGTCTGTTTCTCCGGATCCACGGTAAGGATCGAACTCACCCTGAAGATTGTTGATGCATACCTGATTTAAAGGGAATATCACACCTGAAATGACTTTAGCCTAGCCCTAGGAAAGTATCCTACAGGTTATATACAATACCACTTTTAGTCTATTCCTTAAAAGTTAAATGCCATCATTTTTGCCTGAAGTGGCTATACCTATTAAGAAGCTTAGGAAGTACCCTCCTTCCCCTTCCCATTTTGATGTTTACTATTGAATATATATTCCTAAAAAATTGTTTTTATTCAATATAAACCATAATATTATGTAGAATATACATTAAAATGATAAGTTTGATCATAAGTGATGCAGTAATTTTGTGCTGGAGTGGGTGGGTGAGGTAGTGTGTGTAAAATCTAGAAAATAATTTAGTTCATTATTTACAGTTTCTATAAACAAGTTTTTTATTTCAGACTAAAAAATCTTCAGTTAACAGTGATGAAATTAGTGGAGAAAGGGAGGTTTGGGTCCATGAGAAGTGTGCCATTTGGGCTCCTGGAGTTTACCTTGCTGGGCCACATCTTGTTGGACTAGCCCAGGCTGTTGCAAGTGCTGCTGTTACGGTATGTCATGTCAACATTGAAATTTTAGATAAACCTAAGTGGTTAAGAACATTACATTGGCTTTATTTTGTACCCAACATTCATAAATAACACTTTCTATTCTGGCATTATTCTGTTGGGAAAATTTCTTTGTTTAGAGCTAAGTAAAATGTAATATTTGAGCTAAGATCTTCAAAGCTTGCCAATTGAAATGTAATTTTTGAACTTATCTAAGTTTTGTATTGTATGAATGTTTACATGTATGTATATTATTGTCTTCCATAATGGTGTTGCATATAGTTAACGTTAAAAATGTTCTCACTAAATTACAAGTTGTACTTTGGTTTTTAGTCAGTTATATAAACTCAGGAATGAACTAGAGTCAAATATTCTTCAAAAATTTAAAAATTAATTTGAAGAAACAAAAAAAAACAACTGAAAAATCTCAAAAATCAGTCGTGGTCTATGCCAGTGCTGTGAAGCAGCTAGTTAAGTTACCTTCCTCCATTAACTAGCACAGAGTCATAGTCTTATTATTTCCTTTCCATACAAAGTTAAATCTTCTGAAGAAATAAGAAAAAAAGCAAGGTTAAATGCAGGGGAACTAAAATGTGAAATAAAAAACATTAGATCATTAAAAAATAGTCAAACCATATTTGGAATGTCAACTAATAACAATTTACTAACCATTGAAAAGAAGTTAGAAGAAGAAAATACACTTAAATCTAAAAAATTGATACCTAAGATAAAAACAAAAATACCTAAAATCCTTTTAATAAGATAACTTGAAAAAGCAAGTAGGAAAAACAATCTGCACAATATACTTACAAAATGATGATTTATCTTTGAAAGAAGAATATTTTTAATTTATATTTTACCTTTATTGGGGTAGGCCTGCAGGATTCTTCACTTATACAAAATGAAATTACTTCATACAATGTGCGTGGCTGAATATTTCCTTTCGGTCAGTATGTACCAGAAATGCTTTAAATATTACTAGGCTGAGAAACACTGCAGAAGCAACCTCGCCTGTGCCTTCTGCTCAGGGGACCACCCATCAATGGAATGTCCCAAGAAAGAGGAACAGTTTTGCGTAAATTATAAGAACTACAATAACCATTATGGACCCTATTTAAAAGTTAACACTCAAAATACTCGACTGACATACCACTCATGCAACACATCTAATTTTTTTCTTGACTGTGTCTTTAAATTTAAAAAAAAAACAAAAAAAAAACACATTGAATATACTACAATTAAACAAATGACACACTAATCTAAGACATTAACACAAGAATATATAAGACAGATATACAGACAAAATATCCATGTCTCTTTAATCCAATAGTCATATTTTGGGAAAATTTATTCATATTCCAAATATAGAGAGTTTTCTGTTAACCTCAAAGATGTAATGTATATCCCTTATCATTATCAATAGTTAACAACTATAGGCTATGCTTCTTAGTGATTGCTCTAGCCCATATGTTAGAGTACAGGCTAGAGTTGATTATAAGGATCCATATATCTTTGTCTCTGCCTACTTGGAGGTTACTGGTTACAGTGATAGACTAAAGAGAGTAATCATTATTTTCCTGACTTTGGAATAATAATTTGAACAGACACAAATTAATGTTCAATATTGTGGCACGTTTGCGTAACAAATAATCATGTTAGGACTCTCAAGAATTACATTGTTCAAAGTGACTTTGGTATATGAAATGAAAACCTAGGTGTTCCAACCTTTTTGGGACCTTGCTGATTTAGTAATACAGATTTAACTCTAAAAAATTATTGGTTAATAAACTAAATTATAAATTGGAATATCATTAATGAAGAAAATTTTTCAGACCTTAATATCATTGAATTTAACTTAATATTGAACAATGTCACACAATCATGGAATTCTTTATACCACTAAAATACAGACTGGCAAAAATTCTTTGATAGTTCAATAAATAAAATATCCAAGAGATTTGCCATTGTAGACACTAATAACACAAATAAATAATTACTTGTTAAAATTCTATTTCATAACCCCTCATGGGAAGGAAAACTATTAGATCTGTGAAAAGGAACAAACAGAGCTTGCAGAATTTAGAAAAACTAAATCCGACTAAACTCTCAGAAACAATCTGAATTGGGAGTATAATACACTTAAATGTGAATATTTGAAATCATTAAAAGCTAAAAAAAATTGGCTTTCTAGGAATTTAGTATATTCCTTCATGAAATCCTGGAAATGGCCCCACAAATATGCCAAGGGTGAGATGCATACATAATTTTAAAACTCCTCAGGGAGGTCATATGAAATCTCTGGAGGATAGATATAATTTTATCCTTGGCAATTTAATGCATCAAAATAATCCTGCTACTAATAATGATAGACATGTAATGGTAAAATGGTCTTGCGATAGTTTGCCCAAGACTAGTAATGCCCTTCCATTGACTCCTTTAGAATTATCAGATATAATCAATAATCTCAATTAAAATAAAGCTCCAAGCATAGATGGGTTAAATTCCATAATATACAAATACAATAGAACTTCTCTATATCAAACTTCTATATATCGAAAATCCCTATGTATCGAATTTTAAAATCCCCTAACGCATTACATGGAAAAACTGTTTCTTTATATCGAAAAAATATTGTATATATTGGACATTTTTTGACCTCATGAAATAATTAGAGCTAACAGCTCTACCGAAAAAAAAAAAAGAAAAAAAAAGGTGGTTTAAATGTAAACAACCTGCGGGATTGTTAATCACAGGTCATGCTGTGAATCACAGGGCATTCTGTAAATCACAGATTTCCTCCAGTCGAGCTGTCACTTCAGTCTGTAACCTCCCTCTGCTTGGGCCATTTCACTGTTCGTCATCTTGTCAATTTATTGTTGTCAGTCGGGTAATCTATTCGACCTTTTGTCAGTGTGGACGTCAGTTTGTTAGTGCGTCTCTTCGTTTGTCATTATGGGAGCAATGGCAAAACGTAAGTCAGTAATGCTTGACCTTTTGAAGGATGCTGACAATGGAATGCGGAATAAAGATCTTGTTCAGATGTACGGCATTCAAACTTCAACCGTGTCTACGATTTTGAAAAACCATGAAAGTGTGTCTAAATCAGATGATTTTGTCGGGGCTGAAAGGAAGCACTCTAAAAAATGCCAATATGATAAGATTGACCAAGATCTACTAAAATGGGATAAACTAGTGTGTGACAAAAGCATGCCTATCTCGGGACCCCTCTTAAAAGAAAAAGCCTTAAAATATGCTAAGCTGTTAAGTCCAAATGATTTCCAAGCCAGCACAGGTTGGCTTGACAAATTTAAGAAGCGGCATAACCTAAAGGAAAAAGTGATATATGGGGAAAGTGCAAGTGTCCATGAAAATTATTGCATTCAATGAAAGGAAACAGTTTTGAGAAAAATCTTAGCAGAGTATAGTCCAGAGGATATCTTTAATGTTGACGAGATTGGCCTTTTTTTATAAATGTTTGCCAAACAAAACACTAACTTTCATGAATGATGATTGCCATGGCAGTAAAAGTAGTAAAGAGGGAGTGACACTTTTAGTTGGTGCGAATATGACGGGTATTCCTAATAGGGAAAAGTAAAAATCCTAGGTGCCTCAAAGGAGTTAAATCCTTAGAAGTCTATTACAGTTTTAATAAGAAAGCCTGGATGATTGGTGACATTTTTTAAGAGTGGTTATCAAGCTTAAACAAAAAAATAAAAAACAGAGAAGAAAAAGTGTAATGATTATTGACAATTGTCCAGCTCACTCGTGTCGTCAAAATTGTCCCACATAAATTTAATTTTCCTGCCACCAAACTCAACCTAAAAAATGCAGCCCATGGACCAGGGTATAATTAAAAATTTAAAGGTTCACTACAGAAAGAGGATTTTGAGTAGAATATTGTGGACCCTGGAGGCTGAAAAACCCCCTTCAACCGCTATAGATCTGAGAACAAGCTTAGCAGAGCTTACAAAGGTTTGGCAAAATGATGTTACCGCCACTACAATAAAAAATTGTTTTTCAAAGGCCGGCTTTTCTGAAACACTAACTTGTGAAGAAGAAGAAGATGGAGTGATGAATGATGTACACAGAAGTTGGCAACATTTGCAGGAGAAAAACTATATTGACAGTGAGGTTGAACTCGATCAATTTCTTCAGATTGACAATAATATTGTTGTAGCCGAATACCCTACTGACGATGACATTTTAGCCTCTGTTCATAGTGAGCTAACGGAAGAAGAGGAAACTGATGATCAGCTCGAAGAGGAAGAACCTGCAAGACCATCTACTTGTTTGGTCTTTCTTTGTAATAATTTGGAATAATGATTTTACAAAGTATAAATTGAAATATATTAATCATTATTATTGCTTTTTTATATAGTATAGAATATAACATTACATTAATTATAACTAAAACATAAAAGTTATATTCAGTACCAAAATATGCAGTATAATTTGACAATATCGCATTTTGAACATCTTCATAAAAATTTATCAATTCATTGAAATGTATAATGAATGTGGTTACATGTTTTATTGATAACAATTGTCATGTATCAATTTTAATGAATTATATTACAATAAAATAGTATATCAATTAAAAATATACTAATTTCTAAACTAAGTTTACATTTATACTACCTACAAGAGGTATGTCTAATAGGCGAGGCAAAGGTACACATAATAGAATTAGGCATATTCTCCTCTAGATCTTTATAAACACTTCAATTTAAATGATTCTGAACCTGTTGGTATTTTAGTCT
Source organism: Oncopeltus fasciatus (assembly GCA_000696205.2). Classification (NCBI taxonomy): domain Eukaryota; kingdom Metazoa; phylum Arthropoda; class Insecta; order Hemiptera; family Lygaeidae; genus Oncopeltus; species Oncopeltus fasciatus. Next base: position 44,798 of record KZ807300.1, on the reverse strand, counting down.
ATATTTTTTACTTCTGTGACCGATACCCACATTCTACATAATTATATTTATGTAATATAAATGTTATGTTATATAAATAGTTTCATCAGTCATAAAACTGAAATAATCAGGAACAATGAATGTTTATAAAGAAATTAAAAATGAAATGTCACAATTATTTTCATTTTGCCACTGTCACTTTAAAAAAAGTAAAACTTATATAATTAAGTTTCTCACTCATAATTTAATCAACTTATAGAATAGTCACAGCAGTGTAAGTGTCCAAATATTAAAATAAACAATGAAGTTCTCTCATGAAGTAAACTGCTTGTAAGTTGAAGTAAACTGTATTGCTGGTTTCACTACAGCTTATTTCTTCTAATATTTAAGAATCATCTGTAATTATGATGAATACATTTTACAATAAGGACTTTTTTTTTTCTAAATAAATCATTATTTATTACATTCTGTTACTTAATATCTTGTAATTTGATGATGGATACAATAAATAATTTTTTTAAAAATNATTCTGTTATTTAACATCTTGTAATTTGATGACGGATACAATAAATAAATTTAAAAAAATTATAAATAAAATCAAAGAAAAAAAATATAATAAAATAAAAATAAAATCAATCAGTTTAGGCATTAAGGCCCAGGGGTTACGAGGCCATCTCCGTTTTAGTTGGCAGTGAGGATTGTAGTCCGACGACAGGAATTGGGCATATGGATTAGGATGAAATTGGAGTTTACTATAGAAGAGTTTGAAGCGGGTAGAGATAAGGTCTTTGACAAAAGGAATATTGAAGTTGTGATGAAGGGTAGAGTTGGACACATAATATGGAGCATTAGCAATTATTGTGAAAATTTCGGACTGAAAGGATTGTATTCGTTATATATTGAAAGGCTTAGCGGCACCCCACAGTTCTGTACCGTAGGTCCAGATTGGTCGTATTATGGTCTTTTAGATGGTCAGTTTATTTTCTAATATGAGGTGTGAGTGCCTATTCAAAGGCTGTATAAGAGTCCGTGGTGTCTGTTGAATTCTTGTCGCTTGATTTTAGTATGTTCATTCCAGTTGAGTCGTGAGTCAAGGTGGAACCCAAGGTAACAGACTGAATCGATAAGGACCAATAAGGCTATTACACATTCATTCATTTTAGCAGTTTCAATTAGTTTTTGATTCAAAGAAAGTGGTACAAACATTAGCGAGAACTAATGTATGAGGGAAAGAGGCAAGTAAATCCCACATTTATGCATTATCGTTGCATAAACAAACTGAAAACAGGATTGGAGCCAGAGGAGACTTAAAAATTGAGGGTTTTTTTTTGTTTTTTTTTTAAATTCAAATTATGAATTGCTTTTATTTATTTTGATAGGCTTTATTATTTTTTCTGCTTTCTTCTTTCCTTTATGCTTTTTATTAATTGTTGGTTCATTTATTTTGCCTATTCTTTAAAAGTTGTTAAAATAATTAACTCTTTTGTGCAAATTAATTTAGATATGCTTTCTGATTTTAATATTTTTTCTTTCAGAAATGCAATGTGTGTGGAGTGAATGGAGCCTGCATTGGGTGTGTTAGGCGGAACTGTTCTGGTAGGGTCCACTTTGGCTGTGGCCTGTCCACTGGATGGGTTTTAGATGACCACGAATACCTCTCTCTTTGCCAGACACACTCAGTTAAGGTAATAAAAAAGTCAAATCTTAAAGTATTTAATACTTCTACTTTGTCCTTGCAGAATTTAAATTTTAATGTATGTATAAATTTTTAATTTTTTTAGTGATTCAGTGGTTAAGGCGCTGGGCTCATAAATCCCCCTGTTTAATACTTACAGTGCACAGATAATTGTTCTTTTTATAATTCTCTTAGACTTGAAGGATTCCTAGTGTGCTCCTTGGGACACCCTAATCGGGTACCGTTATTTTCTCTGAATGTGAAAAATTGTTTAGCCATAATGGTGTACTGCACACTTCTAGCTTGCCATGGGTCATACATAGGCATCTTTCATTGCTGAGAAAGTCAAGTAAAATATGAGAATTTCATTTGTTGGTGAAATTATTTTAATTTTTTCGAGTCAAATTTTAGTAGGCTTCTATATTGTCGGAACAGGGTTTAGAAAGAAATCCTTTTTTTTTATTTTATTTATGTAATTTTTATTGCATACAATAAATAATCAAATATCACGGAAAACTATTTAATAATTATCTAAAATTGTATGGTTTTAACCCCAAATGGTTTTGAAGCCTAAATTTGTTTTTTAATGAAATTCAGTTTAACATTGAAAAAGAATGGTTGGGTTCATTCTTTAACAAAATCAAAATTAGGATTGGAGGTTTCCATGCATTGGGAAGAACATATACAAATATGCATTAATAAAGATTTCGAGAAATTCGCATAGTTTACACAGCTCCTTTATGAATGACTTTTCTTTTTGTTTGTATAAAGAATATTAATATGCTTAAAAACTACATATATATTACTTGATATAGGTAACTTATAGGCAGGGATATATATATTTATATTAAAATAAGTTGAGATAAACTAGTTTTTAAGTAATTTGTAACATGAGAAAGAATTATTGACCATATCCATCCCAGTCAGTTATATAATTTTCAATAATTACACAATTTTTTGAAACCATCTCCCTATAATAATATTTTGAGTTATGATGCATTATGCATTAGAGTGAAATATTAAACTATGAACAATCAAATGATTAATACCATTTTAAGAGACTAGTGTGGCCTATAAGCTAATTCCTAATTTTCTATTAATATTTTTTTTGTACTTGCAATTCTTAACTGAAGGGTACATTTAAGAGGAGCTAAGAATAGGATATATTCAAAATTCTGTGTGTTTATGTGAAATTTTTAAAATAAACTAACCCAGTTCATTCATTGTTTTTTTGTTGTTGTTTTTTCTGAAAACTGTAAGGAGAGTTGTTAATGGCCGAGATCCATAAATGATTAGTTGGGAGAGTAAATATATCATTGCATAAAATAAAAAAAATATATAAATAAGACACATTTAATTTACTAAAAATTCAATACCTCTATTGAGATAAAATTCAATATTAAATGTATCCAAATTAGATATTGAATTTTTAGTAAATTAAATGTGTCTTATTTATATATATTTTTTATGCAATGATATCTTTACTCTCCCAACCAATCATTTATGGATCTGGGCCATTAACAACTCTCCTCAAGTTAAAAAAAAAAAAAAAAAAAAAAAAAAAAAAAAAAAAAAAAAAAAAAAAAAAAAA
>KZ807300.1:21277-41150 GCA_000696205.2 Oncopeltus fasciatus | reverse complement strand
TATATATATATATAATATTGTTATACTGTTTAACATATTTTATTGAAATTAACACATTTTGTTTAATAAACTGTGAATTTCTTTATCAAAATGGGAGTACCAGGAGGGGAATACTTTATAGAAGGGCCTGAAAACAAAATTTAAAATTTTTGCTCAGCTATACAATTTATTAAGAAACTGTAACATTTGTTTGTTTATTATGCACAATAATAATTATAAAACTCATTCCACTTTTAATAATTATAAATTTTGTAAAAACTGCATCTGTTTTTAAGAAGTTTATGATTATCTAGCATCAGATTTATTGTTATTTTTTTTCCAGAAAGAAAAAAGTAAGGTGTCTACATGAAGGAAAAAAGGCTACATTTTTTTGGCTTTTTATTCTGGAAGTGATAGCTGATGGCAATGTTGCATAATAGCAGCAATCTTCCACTGATTGTAAATCAGTCTTTGTCCAGTATCATTTGAACATTATATGTAATCAGATGTAAATTTTGTTTTCATATGTACATATTTAGGCCCTTTATGGTATTGCACCATTTTTTAAAATGAACTATAAATCTGTATATTATTTTAAGTTAAATCGATTTTCTCTTGGGTTTATTTTATGATGCATGCATTGGTAGCATACCACTAAGCCTATATATATACATGTGATAATATCTTTAGGTTCTATATTATTTTCATATAATTACCAAGAGTATTTATGTGTTGTGTTGTAATTAATGTAAACAATTCTGGAGGGCTGTGTATATATTTATGATCTGCAGTTATACGAGTTATCTGTATATATTTTACTGCGTGAATATGCTTAGATTTATGTGATCGAAACACTCCTGAAATGAATGAAAGAGCATGAATGTTTAATTTGTATGATAATGTCATGACCAGCATACAAGCAAAATAAAAAATATTTGTTTAGTTGATTCTGTATGAATGTTTTTATTAGACATCTTTTAAAATTAATTTATATATTTTTAGTAAGCATAAATCTTGTTTTATTATTAAAACTTAAGATTCTTATCTCGCTTATATATAAAGTAAATAAATAGATATATATTTTTTTGTACAATGAAATAATGTGTGCATTATGCATGTAAGAATCAGTATTGTTCAAAAATGTATGTAAATTTTAATTGTTAGTTTTAAACTATTGTAAGTACTACATTAAAGTCAAAACTACAGTATCAAAGTTGGCATTAGTTCATAGAAGTAAAACTTCACTCTGCATTTAATACATTTTTAATACAAACCTAACTGCTTTACTTTGCTGTAATAATAATTTTAAAATATAATTTCACCTGTTTTAATTTTGGTAAAACTTACTGCTAATCATTTGATAAGCCTTCACATATTTTTAGTTATAAATTAACAAACTTTTATGTTTATACTCAATGGTGTATATTGTTTCTTAAAATCTTTCATTTGAGTTGGTTTACAATGATAGTGGTAGAGAATTTTCAAATGTTAATGTGTGTTTTAGTTTTTTTTTTCTGTAAATGAAAAATTTATTTATTAATCGCTGATTGATAACCTTACACTATAAAAATACTGATAATTAATATACTACATATAGTTTTAAATTACAAGAGAGAAAAAAGTTACACACTAATAACAAAACCCATTGAGCTGTGATAAATAATGCCTAAAGGCTATTTATTTTCTTTTAAGTGCAAAATTAAATTTTATAAATTATAATTATTTCTATTGTCACAGCCCTTGAATTAATTATCACATTGTATTATTATATTTTTTAAAGCAATAAAATCTTTGACAAATATCTTTGCTGGCTTAGTTTTTCTTAAAATATTAGACAGATTGAATGAAACAAATAAATTGTTATAATTGGTTGACCCCTTCCTTTTCTTCTATTATAAAATTATCTGACAATAATTTTCTATTAGAGTTCTTTAAAAAATATAATTTTTGGTATGTAAAATTAGATTTAGTGTTACAGCTAACTCATGAATAAAAATTTCATAATTTTTTTCCCTTCTTGTTGGTCCATTTAGTTCTCATTTAGATTAATATTTTCATTCCAAAAAAAATTTGTATTTATTAATGTACTAATTTTGTTATTAGTTAAGAGATTTTGACTAAGCTTAGGAACAGGCAGTAATATCATAGCTGCCCCTTGCTGGATTTTTAAAAGATAAAATTCAACTGAAATAAAATTATTTTTGAATAACATAAGTTCTATTTATTTAATTTAGATCAAAAGAGAAGGGTATGCTCATATTCTTAAGAAGAGGATATGCTCATATTCTTAAGGAATGACTCCAACCACTGGTAACTCAGTTGCCTCACTCTTAGCAAAGTTTAATTGAAAACTAGTATTTAGAACATTAATGTTTAGAATTTTGTTAATTTGTAATTGACTCTCTCTCTCTCATACAGTGATGTGAAGTTAAAAAAAAAATTAGAAAAACCATGCATGCAAGCCCAAACAAATTACCTCACAATTTACATTTGTTAAAATCTCTAAAATGCTGTTCTTGTATCCACAATCTAATTACATAGCTAATCAAGTATGAGAAAATTCTATTTAGTTCAGATTAATTATTGCTTAAGAAAAAAGTGGAGTTATTTTGGAATACATCACTTAAAAAAAAAAAAAAATCCTACTGCTCTTTATGCATTTCTACAACACCTGTTACTTTTTTTTTCTTTTTCTCCAACCAGAAATCAGTGGTCTTAAAGCTAGCTGGTATATCAATTTTATAATCAATAATTATACCATTCATTTATATAATCAAATTATAAGGCATATACTGTGTATATGTCTGGCAAATACTTGGAGAGCTTTATGCATGACAGTTTGAACTTGATTTGGAAGAAAATGAGATTTGTGCAGGTTCGTGCAGTTAAATAAATTAGACTGAAAAAGGCCTACTTCTTCTTTGAAACTTGTAGTTTTTACTTTATCAGATTAGTGTTAAATTTACTGATATAAACTTACACTATTACTCTTATGTGTAACTTTCTGGCAATTTTTATTTTTTATGATGAAATTTGTGTAAAATATTGTAAATGTGAAGACATGATCATAGTATAATAATTTGAGCATTGGAATTCACAAGTTCCTGTTCACGATATGCACTGAGAGTATGCCTCACTTGTATAATTTTTCTAATGTTTGGCATCTCCTGCTGCTCAAAGTTGATGTTTATCACTAAGTTGAATACATTCAGTCTTTATTTAATTATTGATTTTTTATAAACAATTTTTCCACTTATCTTAATTTTATACTCTCACCCCCTTTGTACCTTTAAAATAATATTGCTTAAGTATCACAAATTAAGACTATCATGCTTCTTTGGACCCAGTACATAGTAAGAATTTACTACTTTGTACATACCTATTTATATTTATTTTCTACCACTTCTATTAAATAAATCATATTTTATGTGAATACAAAAGCTTCTTAATTGTGATTGGTTACAAAAGTTAAATTACAAATGGGAAATATATTAAAACGTTATGCTTAACAATTTAAATGCTAAAGAAATCCTATACCACAATCCTATGTGGGGAGCTAGAGTTGGACTGAGAAAATGTTGAGTAATGGAACTAATTACCATGAAAACTGCCATTACCCACAGCAGCAAACTGATGATGTTGACTTACCCGTTAAAATATTGGTAAAGGAGCCCGTAAATGTATTGATGAAGTATTTTTACCTTAAATAATACTTAGCTTATCACTTTATTTATTATAATTATTCTGAGAAGTGGGGGTTCTCCTGTGACCACTGAAGGATAATATGTTGTTAAACTAGGATTAATTTAAGTTGATTTTGTATGACACAAATCCATTTATGAACCTCCTGAACAGATGTCGATGTGAAACTAGGTTTTTCCACAAATTAAAATCCCAGCTTTCTCACAATTTTCTCAATTTTTTGTTGTTGAGCAGTGCTGAGATCAAGGGCCTCATCAGGGGCAATGAGGGAAGCAGAGAGACTGCAGATTTTCATTTGCAGAAAAACCTTGTTTCATATTACCACTTTTCAGTTCACTATAAATAATTATATTATTATTTTTTCTATAGTTTTAGTGAATAATCCCACATTAATTTTAAACAATTAATGCTAGGGAATAGAATAAAAATTTAAACTGTCTCAGCCAGGTCTCGAACCTGTATCTCCTGCTATCCAGGCAAGAATACTAGCCATTACATAACCGAGATGCTTAATGGCTAGCATTCTTGCCCGGGTAGCAGGAGATCCAGGTTCGAGTCCTGGCTGAGACAGTTTAGATTTTTTATTCTATTCCCTTGCAATAATTGTTTAAAAATAATTATATTCTAATTGATGGCATACCTAACAAAATTAAACACTTTTATTCTCTCTCTCAGTTAAGAAGCTACAAATTGCTAAAATTAATCTATGAATCTAGATGATTCATAAATGAACATGTTTGTTTTTACAATTTTTAACTAAATTCCATGAAGAATATTTCTCTCCTTCAACTGATTTAATATAAAAATATTTGTTCTAAAAATCTGGTTCAGCTCCACACTTTACTTTGATTTTATCTCCATTTTGAGTGGAAATTGAAACCTGAAAATTCATAACAAAAGTTAGTTGACAATTATTTGTTGTGGCATACAATATTTCAATTAACTTTTGTGACATGTGTTGTAAATATCATTACACATTTATACTACAAACATATATATGTGAGTGTACATATTAAATATTGATAATAAGTAACATTTGTTATGTATGGTATAAATATCACTACACATTTGTACCACTTACACACAATGTGTGTTTATATAAATACATATGGTTGTGGTTTTCTTGATCCTTATTCAGTGAAACATACTAAGAAGTGTTTGAAAGGCCAAAGTCCACAGAACATTCTAATTATAAAAGTTGTTTTTTCCATCACCTCAGTTCAAAATAATGCTATGAAAATGGAGATTCCCAAATAGTCATTTTTGCTTTTCTGAAGAGAGAAAAATGTAGCTTAGGAACACCTAGGAATTGGTTTGCAAGTTTTCACTCACAATTTTTATGAAAGCCATGTGTTTGCTATTTCTTTTCACTCATAAATAAATATCTACTGTAGTAAAATTATAAAAATTGCAATCCAAACCTTATTTTATTTAGATAGATTTTAAATGTAGAGTTGGGGGAAAAGTAGTTCCAGTATTTTTTTTTTCTTATCAAAACAAATATATTTACAAAATACAAACTCTGATCAATGATATATGCACCATTTTGATCTACGACCTTTAGGCACTTTTTCATAAAATCATTCCGTCACTCTAGAATGAGATTTCTGCAGAAAAAAGAAAAATTGGGCTAAGGGTTTTACACATGACTATTTTTTTTTTATGCCTGCTTTACGCCATTAAGTTCTTCAGAATAGTGTAATTTTTCAGCAGAAAATGATTGTCACGCTGGAGGTCTGGTTCTTATACGTTGGATGCATCAAAACTTAACTGTGCAACTCTTTCAATTTTTGCTGAGTCTAGTCTCAATAAAAATATATCTAGTCTAGTGATGTCATGAAGGTAAACATCTTCCCTTGTGATCGACCCTGGCTGTTTTAAATCACATTTCACAGAATATTCAGTTAATTGTATGACCGGTTCAAGCAGCTCTGGATGAACAGTTATTTTTCGAACTCACTAAACAGTGATCATCTCCTTCCTTGGTATCAAGATAGGCTTTGACCATGATCTTTTATTTACACACAAGTTCAAAAATAAGTTTTTCAGCAGCATTTACCAATGGAAACTCTCAGTCAATTACGATACTTCTTTATGTACACAGCTTTTTTTTAAGTACAGCTCTATGTAAATAGTTCAACTGTTTTATGGTCAGTTTAGCTCCAGAGCAATGTAGCTAGCAAGATGACACTCGGAAATGATAATGGTAATTAAATGTTTCTAATTACCTTGATTTTTTAAAATATTTAATCAGTTTTCTTAAATATTGGCAAACTTAGATAAGGCTCGTCATTTTCTCTGAATATTACTGGAGTAGAACAAATGAACCAATTCTCGCACTGGTGTTCACTTAAGCATTTATTGTCAATATATGTCATAATCTAACAAATAAGTTAATGAAAATATAAAACAGTGTGTAATCGACTATATAAAATGCATAAAAAACAGGATACTGAACATAATGTAAAGAGAGAAAAAAAAGATTTATAATATTCTGGAAATAATATGCCTAATAGGGTGATGGGAAGAGAGAGACTCCTGCTAAACATTCTATATGTCATTACTGATCTGGTTTTTCTTTAAATTTTATTTGACAGTTGTGGAAGGGAACAGAAAATGGTTGTAGGAGTGGGGTAAGGAAAAGAGGGATTAGGTTCCTGGAAATATCACTGTAGGGAAGGGGGAGAGAGAGAAGAAAAAATGCTATGAGGTGGTCTTAAGGTGATTTTTGTTTTAAGATGTGAAAAATATTACTGTATGTGGAAGAAATCTAGTCTGTCTGTTTTGTCATTGATGGGGTTTTGTTCTAAACGTATGTGAATAGACTCAGCTGAAAGTCGTTTCTCAAGGTTGCAAGAAGTGTGAATTTGTCAGTAGTAGTGTTTTGAAAGAGCAGTAGTCGTTTTTTTAAAATATTTTTAATGCCATTTTGATGGTTGCTGATTCTTCTTGTTATGGGGTTCTCTGTCCTGTATATGCTGTGATCCAATTTTGAGTGGCGCAGGGGATTTTGTAGTTGGTTGAGTATTAATAAGAGGTTGTCTGCATATTTTTTATAAAAAAAAATGTTCAAGAAAGTGAGGAGAATTGTGTCTAGTAGGCCATTCATTGTGATATTAGCTATGTCTGGGGTGAGGTAATTTCCCTTGGCCAGTTCAGATATCTGTCTTTGTAGAATTTGTTTTAAAAGAGTAGTTAACCTGAATTGCAGCACAGTGAGAGAGTCTATACAAAGGAGCTATTCATAAAGTTGTGAGTGGTGTGAGTATAAAATCTGGGGGCTTGATAATTGTAGGAAGTGAGGCTTCTATATGTCTTGCTGTCGATATGCTGTTGGTCACAGAGTGAGGATGTGTGTTGGTTGAATTTGCAGATGAGTAAGTAGGTCGGGTCTTGGTTATGGGTAATGGGAAGATATGTTGTGTTGTCATTGAGTAGTGTGTACATTTTTTCCAAGATAGTTTTATTTTCTTTGTCTGATCATGTAATAATAATGTAAGTTTTTAAAAAAAGGAATGGGATAATTTGAGGTCATTAAAGAAATCAGTGGAAAATTGGGAGTTATGGGTGGTTAGTTAATATGTTGTTGATGCGGAGGGGTGAAAGTTTTCTCTCCTAATTACTTACATTAAATAAATTATTCTTGTGGATGAATACAATGTCTGTTAACAACTTAGGGATGACATTATTATAATATGTGGGGTTGCAGTGTTATTACCTAGGCTGAGAATGTTAATTACATTAGAAGGAATATTGATGGAAGGGATGGTAACAGGGTAGATAGTATGTGTTGTTGCTTTTTTTGTTTTATGATATAAATGTGTTTGTTTACTGCGGTTGAAATTCTCTTCATCATATCAGTTATAGATTTTATACAGTTTTAGTGTGAAATTTTTTTAAAACACAATTTTTTGAAAATGGCGCTGACATTGTTAAATTTGTTTTTGGAGTTAATTAGGAAGATCCGCTGTTTTGTGTGGGGAAAAAAATGTATTTCAAAAAATTTTGCTTAACTTTATTTATCAGTGAGATTATTAGACAAATCTCACACTTAAAACTATTAAAGGATAACACTATACAAAATTTTTGTATAAGCCACTTTTATTAAATAATTAACAGTTTAGCTTAAAATTTGATAAATGTTCTGCTTTGCCAGATTATGTATGAGCAACTGCAATACATTAAAGTCCTTAATGTTCAGCATTAAAAATTATTCAGAGATTCTTCTGATAATCATCATATTGTAAGAGAGAAGATACAACATATAGATTTTAATATGTGTTTCAAATAAAGCCCTAATTAAAATTAAAAAGAGAACAGAGAGTGTCATTAAAGCATTATTCTTGTCAAATAAACCCTATAATTTTAATAGAAAAGAAGATATTCATCAGAGATATAACATAATAAACAAACATGTAATCTAATGTGCATAATCTACTCTAGCTATTTTTGTTTTTAGCTTGATGGAAATAAGCTAAAAAAAATAGCTAAAGTATTCTTTAACTTACTTATTCTTATTCACAGCTTGATTTTGTTTCTACATTGTTTACAGGAAAAGACACAAAATTGAATGGGTAAATTAAACCTTCTAATCATTCAAATTAATATTTAATGTAATTTGATTATTTTTATTTATGTCAAATTTAAAGCCAGTACTTCATGTCAATGATCTGCCCTATACCAATTAATTTTTTCCTTATTATTCTGATAAATTTTTATTCATTATTTCATTTAATATATGCGTTTTATTTATTTTCCTTTCCATCTTAAAAGACTGTGCCTTAAATGTTCTATGATACATCTGTTTTGATCAAAACATTTTATTTTAGCAAGTCAATTTTTTTTTTCTATTTCCCAAAATATTGTATTTATATTTTTCAATGTTTAAGAAAAATAGTAACTGTTTATTACTGGCATTAACTGAACAACAATATTAGAGTAGTGGGTACATTTTTTACATATTTATCTGAGGAGTGACTTAATTTAATTTTTTTTTTGTCTTAAACAGAAACATTCTTTACCCCACAAAATTATTTCTTACAAAAGCATTCATGCTTTTAACGCATGGGAACCAGAGCTTTTACTAAGACTTACTAGAATTGAACTGGAACCCCCCAGCAGCCTTCTAGGTAGACTATTGTGGAGGGGTAGAAACCCTCCTCACTCCAAGACAAGCAGGGTTTGGCCTTTCCTTACCATCAGGAAAGGTGGACAATTACTAGCATAATCTGTCAACAATAACAACTATCATATAATTTGAGTGCAAAACCAACAATATGTATAGGGCACTAAGAACTAAAACTAAGTTTAAAAAGTACAAATATTTATTTGGTAGTGGTTTATTATCCCACATAAATTTTAAACAATTAATGAGGGAATAGAATAAAATTAGGATCCTTGAGGGATGGGTACCTTTCATGGGAGAGAACTGATTTCTCATTTTTATTCTGATCGGTTTGTTTTTACTTACATTTTGTTGGCGCCCACTTATACCACAGATCAAAAACCATTGTTCCAAGGTAATAAGTTGGAGCATTTGTGTTCTCTTAGAATTACTTTCACTTTAACCTGACTTCTCCCATTTAACATTATAAAATTAAATTATTTAATTATAACTGTTGCCCTTATGTCTTATTAATTTACCCATTTAATATGGAATTATTGCTGGTTACCTGGCTTAAGCTATGATTTCTGCAAACATTCTTATCACATATATGGCACTTAATTTTTTTTAGTTCTAAAATATATCACTAAAATATTTTGTATGTCTGTTTTTTGGGTCGCAGTTGTGGAACAGTATTTAGCCCAGAGTAAAACAATAAGTTTTGGAAGAGTGATCCGTGATCAACTGCTACACTTTCTTCCATTAACCAAATTAGTAAGGTACTTTCTTCTTCTTCAAGATTTTTTAGGATTATTTCTAAATTAAATCTGTTGGGAATTGTTGTCACTGACCCTGAAAATAAAAATATGAGCAGCTAGCACCTTCTTTTGGTGTGCTATAAGAGAAACATTGCTGTAACACTGTATCAATGTCACTTTTAGTTCTGTTATACTCAAGAATGGCAAGAGGTTTATTATTCTACATCAATATAATTTGTCTCGTGCATTGACAAAAGTAAAATGGCTTAGTTTTTTTTTTTAGGAAATGAGACTCATATTTTCTTGAAACCCAAAAATACTTAAACCAACTGATCTAGACTTATTTCATAACAATTTTGGGGGAATTTCCTTTTTATTTTTCTTTATAGTTTCAAAAAAAGTTATGTCATTCTCTAATAAATAGTTAGTGAGTGAAACACTGCTGTTTCTTTTTTATAAGTTCTTTTTGAACTTGTTATGGGTCCCACAAGTCTTTTGAATATTTCAGCAGGCTAATTAATGGAAAAATAAGGTCTGTCCTTCGTTCATGATAAGCAATTAATAAAATTCTCTGATAGCCACCAATTTTTCAGTTTCTTCATGGGCCTTTCTCTTGATATAGTCATCCAATTGAATTGATATAAGAAGAAATAAATACCTTTTATAACTCAAATTTGCAAGTAAAATAATCAATCCAGAGCCGTCCATTGACCAAAATTTTTTTGCGTCTGTAAGATTTTCTTTCTTGACTGAAATTAGGAATATAGTGCCAATAAAGGCCATAATTTCTATACTCAAAGCATTTTTATACACACGATTTTGACTATAATAATTAACCTCTTTAATTTTTTAATCAATTTACTCATCTGTATAAGAAATAGGTTTAATATGAGCAACTTTTTTTGAGCCAGGAAGAACTTTATGATATTCTTACCTGATATTCCTGCAGAATAGCTTAGCCAAAGAGTTCCCTTGTCTTTACCAATGAAAAATCAGTAGTTCGTATCATCAGTAGATACATCTTCACCTATTTCTTCCAAGGATTGCTCTGAATCACTACAATGAACCTTCTTTCTCTATAACCAACTCTTTGAAGTCTTCGTCATCATAGAATTCTTCGGAATTTTCTTCCTCACAAATTTCTCTCATAAGGTAAACAATTTCTTTTGGATAAGTAAACATTTTTTCTCTTTAAAAAAAATCATATAATTAATTTATCTCAATCAAAATCACATTTTATTTTATTTTTGAAAATTCACTAATTTACTATTTAGTAAGAGTAATAAAACAATGATGTAGAATAAATTGTAAATAAGAATACTTACATTTCTCAGGTGGAGAATGTAGAAAAAAAAAAAAAAAAGCAGTGAGTGAAGATTAGCAGTAATTAAAGGAACCGGCTACTGGTCCAAGAACGATGACCTCCCCTAAGTCAACCTCTCCCAAAAATCAAACTTTCTCTCAACAAAATCAATCAAGTATTCCTTATAACCATTTTCTTCTTATTCATCTTCCTTTTCTTGTAGTAAGCAAATAATATTCCCAATACCTTTCCATTAAGCCCAATATAAATTATCCCTGAAATAAAAATCCCTAAAGTTTCTTAGAAGACCTGGAAATTGAATTATTCAACTTATTTTAACAAATGTTAACAATTAATATTATCTATTTAAGTATTACAAAATTCATATAACCAACTTCACTTTTCAAAGTTACAAAAAAAAAAAGAAAAACCTATTCCAATAAATAGTGCTTCCCATTCTTTTCTCTTCCTAGTTATTTTAATTTTGTTTCATATACTCTTTGGCAATGTATACATACACTCACAACGCACTTAAAATCATAACAGAGTAGAAAAGTGTTATCATAGAAATATGTAACAAATAAAATAAAAAAAGTCAGAAATTTTCTATTCAGCTCAAATTACAATTATTTTTTGTATTCAATATTTAATAAATAAAACTTAAAACAATAATAATAAAATCTCTATAAAATAATATAATTTGAATGTCAAGTAACAGACATGTACTAAATCTATAAAATAACCTTATTTTTAGCTAGTTTTTGCTGAAGAAAACTGATGTTTTATTTATAGATCTTAAAATATTTTTAGTTAATTATCTCTTAAAATATGGTCTATAAGATGGCAATAATTTCAGTAAGTCAAAGACAGTGATATATTCATGTATTTNAATAAGTAATTAATAATAGTTTCATAAAATATGTAATTATTTATTAAATTAAAGTACAATTTATGCATAAAAAAATTCTTGAGAATAGTAACTTATACATTATGTTGATGGAACATTTAGGATTGATATCCAATAACTGCTATCTCTTGTGGCTTTTTATTTAATTAAATTAACACTTACAATTTATAAGATAAAACCACTGATAAAAAATATTCATGATTTTATTTATTATTTCTCCACCTAAGAGTTAAATTTTCTGATGGAATGTGGAGATATCTCAATAATGTTTTTTAGGACTAGAAAGAGTTAACTTTATTTTACTATTTTTTTCCCCCTGATAGATTACAACAAATCAATCGCATTCAGCCTAAACGAATTTAATCACCTTTCTTTCTGTTCCCAATTTTTCCCACTTAATACTAGAGTAAGTAGGTAGTACTTTTAAAAAAATGTTTTTCTTACATCCAAATTCTTTATCAAAACCCAGTATGAGTATTAGATTGTTTATGATAACAGTACAAGACAGTCATATGATTTATTCAGTATCAGGATCAATGTTATATGAAATAGTATTTTCAATTTGATTTAATTGGAGTGTAAGTGTCGGGAAGTCATTTCTCAATTCATCGAGAATATGGAGTAAAGCATTTCTTATGGCATACACAGTTTCTTCTTGAGCAATTAGATTGTCTTCTGTTGCAGTAACTCTGTATCTGCCCATTCTCAGTTCTTCCAGGAGTTTAGCTTTTCTCTGTCGCATTACTGTCATCTCAAGGGTCTGCACACAAATTATCAACAAATTATTAATTTAGTACAAAAATAATTCCACTAATATTTATAAGGTAGTTAATAAACTTAATTTCAAAATAGTCTAAAATAACATTCAAATAATGAAATTTAACTGTTCAAATTAAAACAAAGACCCAATATTCACCTCAAAAGCAAAATACAAAATATACTTCATTAAAATTATTTAAATACAAGAGCAATTTCAATGAAGATGATAATTATGTGCATACAAATTGCACATCACTCAATAAAATATAGGTCAAAATGCTTACTGCTCACAAGTAATCTAACATCAGTCAACTAACAAAAATATCTGTTATTCATGAGTAGCATAAACTTAACAAATTTTACTTTTTGCTAAAATATTTTCTATGTTTCATTAAAAGTGATCTTTTATTTATTCTTATAAATGACTAATTTCATCTTAGAATATGGAGAAAGTAATTAAGAAAACTGTAAGACTGTTTAGATTAATAAATTTAAGAATGCTGAAAACAAAAAAATCTAAGAATACCTGGAAAGAAGAATGTAGAAGTGCTCAACATTCGCAGTTTAATTCTGACATATTTTTGTTAATAAACATGTTTCTTAAAATGTTATAGACTTTTAAAATTAAGGAAATAAATTTTCAAACTAGTTTGTTCTATTTTTTTTTTTGTAGCATTAATATCCCCTTTTATTTTACTAAACTTTTCCAACAACAGTTTTAACAAGAATTTTCATAGTGGCTAATTTTCAGGTGGTGGGGCTGCCACCTCAGGCTAGGGACCACCTGTTTATTTGTAGAGGGTTTATAGGGAGTAGGGACCTCACTGTCATTAGCTAACTTGTCCATGGTTGCTGTCATTGACCGGGTTATAACAAGGTTTCTCCGCCACCATCCCTTTAGAGGAGCACCCTGTTGCCGACACCCTTCATCCTGACCGACCAGTTACCAGACCATATACTGGTGGTTATGACAGGAGACATGTCAACTCTCACTGATGTCAGGGTATACTGCCGGCCAAATGCAAACTCAGATCACATGATAAGCAAGGCCCATATAGTAGCTTGGATTAACATCTCTAAAACAAGAGTGCAGCTGCGGAAACAGTATCCTAAAGAAATTAAGGGATACCAAGGTGAGAAAGTTGTACACAGCCGCACTCGAAAGAAAACTTGCAGCAACTGGTTATGAGGTGGAAGATGATGTGACCAAGCAGTGGAGGAAGATCCACACAGCTGTGCACAAGAGCTCAAGAAAAACCCTGGGATCTGAAGTTAGATAATTCGATCCCCTTGATTTGATGAGGAATGTTCCCAGGTCACAAAAACTAAGAATGTTTCATTCAAGGCCAAGATGGACAGACAGATGTAGAAGTATAGACTAAAAAGAAAAGCTGAAAAGCGCCTCCACACCAGACAAGAGAGCATGGAAGTAGAAGGAGCTACCTACAAGCTGTGGAATACCTTCAAACAAATTAGGTTGAAAAAGAGGCCACAATGAGTTTGTGGAAAAGCCACTTTGAGACAATATATGGGAGAGAGCAGACAGAAGAGCAAGATGTATTCCCACCCACCCTATCAGGTGAGGATGCTGAGCCACCAGACAACGAGGAAGTCGAGGAGGCATTTAGGAAGCTAGAAAGTCACAAGGCACAAGGAATGGATGATATTCCAGCAGAGCTCTTTAAATATGAAGGAGAAGTCCTTCAATGACCATCATGGACAAGCGGACAAGAGAGGAAAAATTCAAGGAATGGAAGAATGGGGGATGGGACAAAATCCCCATGAATTTTTATCAAATGCTCCACAAAATTTTATAGATATTATAACTAAGATATTTAATAGAATTATGGACACTGGAGGTGTACCAAGTACCATTAATAGATCATTGCTAATACCTATTTACAAGAAAGGGCTACCTGAAGCACCGAGCAGCTTTAGAGGAATATTACTAATCGTTTCTATAGTGAAAGTATTTACAGGAGCTATCAAAGCAAGACTACAAACAAAACTAGATGAAAATAATCCTTATAATCTATAATTGGGAAGAACAATTTGTTATGCCACCCAGGTTTGGGGTTTCCAAAAGTATGAAGAAGTAGAAAAGCTACAAAAATTTTGTTTACCTACTAGTACACCAGATTATATGGTTTACCTAGAAACAGGTGTATAATTCTTTAATATATATATATAACATATATATGCTTAACCTACACTTTCAATATATTTGTAATTTGTTATCCCTACCCAACACAGTACCAAAACTTTTATTAAATGAAATAATGAAAAATAGAAAATTATGGTTTAAAAATGGCTGAAAATAGCTGGAAAACACTCTATGGAATTTGATTTAGAAAGTGAACATTCTTAAATTTGGAAAGGTTGTCTAGATAATATATTGTAAAATAAAAATTAGAAATGAAAGAGAACTTTATTATGAGAGTACAATAATCTAGCACTTACCTTTTTTTAAAAGGATTTGCAATATGAAATAATACCACAATTTACATTGAAAGAAAAGAACAAATATGGTAACCTTAATTATTAAAGCATGCTGTGAAAAATTCTCATTGAATGATGTACCCTGGAGAGAAGAAGAAATAAAAGTATGTTCACTTTTTTACATAAAATAGAAAGAGAAAACCCTGCACTTTCTAGGAAAATGTCCTATGTTGTCATGGGCAAGAGAGCATTATATTGGTTGGAGAATGTATGATAATAAGGAACTTAGTAATGTTTTCAATGATAAGAGTAATTATAATCATTAAATGAGTATAGCACTAGACTATAGATGCCAGCTAGTTTCTGAATTTAACTTATGAAAATAGTAATTTATGTTGAATATGATTGAAGAAATATTATAAAAGTTAAATATTTTTGAAATACTGAATTTTATTGTAATAGTAATTTATTGTAATTTTTTTAAAAAGTACTAGTACACTTGAATTATTTATTTTTAGTATAGTTTGAATAAATATAGTAAAATGGAAATAATAGTTGGTAATAGATATACTACTAATTGTAATTGTTTATTAATTATTCAGTTGTTATTTATATTACTCAATGGTTATTGTTATTGAATGATATTTATTCATTTGCAATGATTGCAATATTTATTAATATTGCAATAATAATATTGCAATTTGTTGTGGAATTTAATCCCACATTAATTTTATACATTAAATGCAAGGAATAGAATAAAAAAATCTTACAACCTCAGCCGGGACTCGAACCTGGATCTCCTGCTTTCCAGGCTGGCATGTTTACCAATTACACCACCGAGGCTAGCAGGAGATCCGGGTTCGAGTCCCAGCTGAGGTGTTAAGATTTTTGTATCCTATTCCCTTGCATTTAATGGATATTTATTAATGTTACTTACTTGGAATTTTGAGGTAACGAAACAATTTAATCTAGGTTCTAGTACAATATAGGTGAAAATCGAATTATCAAGTATTAAAATTCATTGCAATTTTAGCTCACTTGTTGTTATGTGTGCATTATATATGTATAATTATCATCTATAAGAATTTTGGCCATGTTGGACTCTGACAGGTGGTTTAACCATTGGCAAAATCTTTGCCGCTAATTGTCAATGTTAAATTAATTTACATGTTAAAAAAGAATAAAGATTATTATCTACCTAGCTATCAGTATTTCTTAATTTATTTTAAATTACATACCTTTGTTGGAATAGTGCAAACAAAAAAAAAATTGATATATAAAATTTGCCACTAAAATTTACTCATGGGCAGATTTTAATTTTCATACGATCTTACTTATTTGGTTAAATTTTTATTAAAAATATGAAAAACTTACTATTTTGAATCCTAAANATAGATATATTAGAAAATTATATTTTAAAGTAATTTTTTTGTGTGCAAAAATAACAAAAACAAAGGTATTGATGATTTTTTAATTTTCTCTTTCTCTAAAAACCCTAGACTGATTTGAGCAGTGCCTGAAGAGGCAGTCCTAGGACCTCCATAGGGTTAGAAGTAGGTCTCCATAATTCAGTTTACTTAAAATTAGACAAAATAATAAAATTTATTATTAAAATAATATTTTACTAATAACTGATCGGACAAATCAATCACAGAATCACAGCCCTAATCTTACTCTTTGCTCAGACTTAATTTTAACACAATAATTTTTACTTGTGTCAAAAAAATTGTGTAAAAAAAAAAAAAAAAGAATTAAGGTTAAAATGTTTAAAAAAGCAAAAAAATTTCATAGGTTTTCTCACCATTTGTTTCATTTATATAAACTTATATTTTAGTAAGATTTATTTTGTACCCTGTGACGATGTATTTGACCTTCTTGAATCTGCTGTTCTAATTGCTGAAGGCTTAGAGAAAGCCGCTCCACATTGCCTCCCCAAAAAGCCAGTTCTTCAGAAAGTTCCTTTCGCTTTATTAAGCAGTTTTCTTTCTCTTGTTTTAGTTCTTTCACAGCCTTGAATATAACAAAAAGAATAAATTAATCTCAAAGATAGAAAAATTGAATTATTTACTTTGGTATTTTCTTAAATCAAAAACATATTGAGCAAAAATTTACATATCAAATCTTCACAGAAAAAGAGCATTTTATTTGCCTCCTCCTCCCTGTCTAATGTAAAATTTATTTGTGTACGTATTGGTCCAAAACTAGACTCCAAATCTTCTAAATCATAATTTTTTAATTTTAGATAAGTAGTTTTCCTTAAGTTGACATAAAAACTTTAATATAATAATTCAACCACACTAAGAAAAGTAAAAAAGTGGTTAATTTTTAAGGGTTTACTTTGAATACATTTTTTGTGAGAATAGTAGAGTAAGCTAAAGCGCTTTACTAATTAACTGTTTAACAATGACAATAATATTCTAAATAAAAACAGATCTTGGTGTGATGAAGAACAGTACAGCTTTGGAGATAGTCACATAATGAGAGATGCTTTAGAGGAGTTTCCAAAGAAATATTTTTTCACAGCTATTGATAATTCAAGACTTATTTTAAATACAATTAAAGCAGAGGGAAAGTGAACAAGAGGAGATAAAAAATTAAGAGAATTTTTTCTCATTTATTGGTCAGTCAAGTTTTTTAACAGAAAATATATTATATTTATTTTTATAAATATGAATCCTTTATAAATATTAATCCTGCTTTCCGGGTCGGTTCATTACCATTTACGCTACCAGGAAAAGCCTGATAAGTTTTTAAATTCCCAGGCACTAATGTCGAGAGTCTAACCTCCGAGGCAGACGAATATATTGTCATATGATCGAAGGAGCTGACATTGTCAAGCTTTTTAAATGACTCGCTATTAAATTAGAAATTTAAAAGTAAATAATGAGAGTCATTAAAACAGCTTGACAATGTCAGCTCCTTCGAGCATATGACGATATATATTCGTCTGCCTCAGAGATTAGACTCTCGACACTAGTGCCGGGGAATTTAATAACTTATCAGGCTTGTCCTGGTAGCATAAATGGTAACACACCGGCCCGGAAAGCAGGAGATCCAGGTTCGAGTCCTGGCTGGGACAGTTAAATTTTTTATTCTGTTCCCTTGTACTAAAAATTGTTGATAATATATTTAAGATTCACATATAGCCTGTTACAATATATTTTAAATGAAAATAATGGAATGGGTAACTCAGAGCTAGTTATGATTTTATAGTTTAGTTATCAATTGTTAATATGATTTTTTGTTTAGTTTTTATTTGATTTTTTTTTGTTTAATTATAATTTTTTGTTGTTATATTAACTGAAAATCTGACACAGGATTAATTTATATTTTATAGGAATGAAAGTACTGTCGAAGAGTCACTATAACTGAAACTTACGGACATTGTTCAGAAATTATTAATAAGTGTTTCTAGGCTGTTTCATTTTATGCAAGTTGTCACTCCAGAGGGTATTTTGCTATTTTAAAAACACTTATAACTTCCTTAATTGTGATTTAGCTGATGAGATTTTCAAATAAGTCTGAACTGAGCTCTTCATTTTAGAAAATTTTACATTAAATGAGTTATGAACCTTTTTTTTTTTCATATTTGAAATGATAACTGCTTAAGTTGAATGAAATTTAAATGACATTAAGTGTCTAAGTTATTTTATAAACCTATCGTTTTTCAGGTAGATCTAAATCTTTCTGGCAGTTAGGAGACCAAAAATGTAATGCTTAAAATGCACTAATCTTCTTCCATAAAACTTTGAAGTTTGTTTAATTTATAGGAGTTTATAAAGATCAACTAGTAAACTTAATAATCAGTTCTTTATTTTAAAAAAAATTTGATATTCTTAGTTCTGTATATATAAGGAAATCTTAAAGCAGCTAACTATTTTAAACTGATAAAACAGCTATTAAGTTTAAAACTATTTGCCTTAAGGGTTCAAATATTTAAAAACTATTTTTTTATTGAAGATTCAATATAAATTTTTAAATATAATAAAANTATAATAAAATAATATTGAGAAAGTTATATAATAATTGAAATATTACTTTTATAAAAAAAAAGTCAAAAATTATTATTTAAATGATAGCTACACACATCAAGACTTTGCTCTAAAATTTATGTTTTCTTTGTAATAGAAGCTGAGTGATTTTGGGACTTCCTTAGCTTTCATACTTCCTCCAGTCCTAACCTTCATGATAGCTCATACATGAAATTGTTTTATTTTGACACATTTATCCACCTCAAATAACCCCTTCATACATACTCTATGTACATATCTCCAAAGCCAAAAATTTTCCTATCTATAGAAAAATAGTTTAATAATAATACATAGCTTTGAGAAGCTTGTTATTTTTTCTTTCAATTTTTGAAACTTTATTTTTTTATGGAATAAGAAAAGACTCCATGTTAGAAAAGGACAGGAGATAGTAAAAGATTAATACCCGGTTCATAGTTCGAAGTTTTGCTTTAATTTCCTCCAATTTTCTCCATGCAAATACTCTTGATGTGATTCCACAAGCTTTTGCTCTTTTATCTCTAGCTTCTGCTGTGTCTACTAATGAGTCCCTCCTGCTGAGGCATAATTCGAGGTCAGTAATCATTTTCTCTTCTGCCTTCCGTAGATTTGCATATCTTACCTAAAGTAAATCACTAATGTCAATAAAAAATATGTATTTCATTAGAGATTTTAATTGTAAAATATCTAATGATTTTGGAATGTACCCTAGTCGTTGGAGGTATATTGTAATACTAAAAAATTAAATTGTTTTTAGTTGTTAGAACTTAAAGTTGGATCATTATTAAATAGAGCAATTGAGCTATTTGCTTAAAACAGACTCAAAAATACTCATATAAGTTACTAAATTTTAATTGAGTTAAAAAAATAAATATATATATTTTTTAAATTACTTCAATTCAATTTTAACACAAT
>KZ807299.1:500199-512919 GCA_000696205.2 Oncopeltus fasciatus | reverse complement strand
ATATATATATATAGGCACATAATACAAAATAAAATAGTAGTATAAAAAAATTGTTCAGAATTCAGAAAGTAATGGACTCCCTAAGAGTGCCCAGATTAAAATAAATTTCCCTTTTAAAAAAAATCCATCCCAAACTTTTCACGTTTAAATAAAATACGTATATGCACGTTTATGCTACAGTGAAGAGTGCAGAAAACATTTTCAGCACCATGAAGTAACATTCAATCTTTCTAAAGATTCATATTATCATTTTATACTTAACGTTAATTGATTATTAGTATTTATTATCTATTATTGAAAGTTAGATTTTGTGAATTACGCTGTTATATTATTATAACTATTATGGAGTTATTTTATAAGGGGATGTAATTTATTACTGAATCCGGCCCCGAGGGTGTTATTCATTTCGAGACGTCAATGTGTGGTGACCCAGCATTTCTACTGCTTTTTTTTAGTGGTCGGCCTTTCCCACCTGTAAAATGATTTTAAGGGTTCGGGGGGCTATTTACAGGTAGCCATAATATTTTAAACAAACATGGCACTGGCCACTGTTTTATTTCTAGATAAAAGATTGCCGATGACGGGACACGAACCCGCAGCGCCTGACTTAGGAGCACCCAACGGATCCCCTCGGCGAAGACGGCGTCCCTTTAATATCCTTAAAACTATTATGCACTTATTTGAAAGAAAAATAAATATAATTTAAATTATTTTCGTATTTTCATGACCGGTGGGCTAAGTATGGCGCTGTGAGTTTCGAGTCCAGCATTCAACATCCGAAATAGAAGCTCGCCCAGTGCTATGGGTGCTTTGAAAGGGAGGCTACCTATAGACAGTTTTCAACAAACTTAAAAATTCCTGCAATTTTAGCGTACTTAAAATTTAAATTAACTTTAAGTAGCTTACTTTGTCCTATAATAGAGCCTTACCAGCAAATTTTTATATAATGTTGATTTTACTTTTACATGCCTGTTTTGATATTAGGTTTTACTTAAATGATATATTTGATCTGAAGAGTTTAATTTCACCACATGATAATTTGATTCTTAACACTAAATCTAGTATTTATGAGAAGGAAATACATGATTTATCTGTTTCAAATGTGAAGCTAGTGTTGACTAGACTACTTTGATTTCATTGATTACCATCTTCGAGACTCATATCTCACGTGACTCCGGGTACAATACGTGTGAAATAAATTAGTCAGGGTTTTAAAAATTATTTCGTCTTTATTTACATTGACATAGATCAAGTGAATCTCTATACTCGAAATTAAAAAAAGAAAAAAAAAATGAATAGACGTTAATATAGGCTTCTAGAGTCTCCATAATATTCATATTATTTCTTTTAGGCTTGACCATGTAGTAAAGTTATTTTTTGCCGAAATTTCGCTCATCATGCAATCTCTTCTTCAGGGCTGAAAGCAGTAAGACATGAGAGCTCATTCTACTTTCAGCCATCACATGATTTGCGAAAACTTGGCAAAAAAGTAACTTTTCTACATGGTCAAGCCCTGAAGAAGTAAATGAATAAAATGAATCGAAATCAATGACATACTATACTACTTTGAAGAGTATATGTTATGCTACGTTTATACATACCATTGAATGTTGTTCAGCTGTAAATTGATAGAAATGAGAAGGGCTGACGGCAGTCGCCAAGAAAGCGAGCAGGAGTTGCCACTTCATTGTGAGCTCCCGTGACGTGACTGCCATGCCAAGCTACTCAACCGCCTTTTATAACAGTTCCCTAAATGGAATCACCACTCCATCAGATAAATACTCTAAGTAGAGGGAAACAAATCACTCAACATTCAAAACCTTTATTGTCCAACACATTCTAATATAATTCCTTATCACTTGTACATATTTTCATTACTTACAATCAATATTTTCAAGTTATTCCACTTTAAACTCAAGGATGTGCATTTAATTGTAAGGATGCCTTTTCCATTCGAGTGGGCCACGAGCATCTGGTAGCCAATGGGCAGACAGGATCAGATTATGTATAGGAAGAAGTTGTTTGATTTTGTTTCATTAAAATATTAAATTGTATTAAAACACAAGAGCATCAATTTTGCACTCAATCTTTCCTGAAAAAGCGTGGTGATTTAATTGAGTAATATAAAATCTGAGGATAAACAGATAGATGAAGAGTATTTGCCTGGCTTAAAATACTACATTTATTATAAAGTATAGCTATTACCGTCATCTAGAGGTTTGAGGATACATAACCACATGTTTTGTTATTTATTTTTGTATTTATCTTTGAAGCATGAATTGAACAAAATTTAGCCACTTATACAAACATTGATACAAATTATAAGAATGTGTCACATTAGTTTTCTTTAAAACCCTATTTTCTCAATGAGAATGTTTTTAGAATTACAATTTCTGTTTGGAGGTAAATTTTTTGACCGTCAAGTTTTATGAAGAGAGGGTTGTCAGGAATTTAGTCTTGGTAGTAAAGAACTAAAAACTAATTTGTAACCAAAAAGTTTTTATTTTAACCATTCTTTATTTTATTCTTTTAATAATTAAAGTTGTAATTTTTTCCCTTTAAATTAAACAAAAGGATTCTATTTTTCTCCACAGTAAAGTGAGGCCATTAGAAAAACCAAGCGTTCTTTAAAAATAATACGCATGATTCCCAGAAATGTGAAACAATAGAAAATTATTATTGTAAAACACTTTACTTTGATGTAATAATAAATGCTAAATTCATTTTATTTTTTAAATAGAAATTAAATACTCGGTTTACCATTCTTCGGTAATAAGATAGCGGTTGTTTTGTTGATTAAATATCTAAACTTCAAATGAGACTTTTTCTTTCTTTGATTTTTTGAAGATATACAACAATTAACGGCATAAAGAAATCAGTTGTACGTTATACGTTGGGTCGCGTGTATATATATATAAACCATAGTGANACAGATAGATTTTTTATTCTATTCTTTCGCATTAATTGCTTAAAATTTATGTGGGATAATAAACCACAACCAAATAAATATTTATAAAGATTAATTTATTAAATTTTGTTTTGAAGAAGCGATGTAAAAGCTGATTTTTTGTTGATCAAAGCGTCTTTAATGAGAGTAAAGCTGTAACGCCAGCAACTCTAAAAAATAAGTAAAATAAGGCCTACTCTGGTTCTTCTTGATAATCACGGCTGATTTAGTTCTGGTGCTTAAGGGGAGGACTAAATCTACGTTAGTTTTCTTCGTACGAATTGGAAGATTAAAAGACTAATAAATTTTAATAAAAAGCGGAATACTGTAACAACAAAGCAAACAAAGAAATAAGCAGCAATAGTTCTACCAAAAAAACTCAACTTAAAATTAAGCTAAATAAACATGGTAATCAAGTGGAACTCACTCCTAAAAGGTTGATGATTACAAAAAAAATTTGTTTGCGATTCTACAGTAAAAAATATTGAATGTATGTCTAAATGCATTCTCCAAATGCACAATGTGGAGTCGACGAAACAATTAAAAAAAAAACACATTTTTTTTCAATGATAGTGCAAGGGGCATTAGAAAAGTTCTTGCAATAACAGCTCACGTCATAGATCGTTCCTAGGCTGTGTGCCTAGTACCTGGCCTGTACAGTAGCCTGCTGGATTCCTAAACTAGGGTTATTTGTTTATTCTGACAGAGCTAATGAATGTTGTCGAAGATATCTTTCTGGTTTAAAGTCGAATAAAAAGCAAGGTTATTTTGCACCTTTGCACGGGAGTAAAGTGTGGTTCAGTAATTGGAAGAGACTGCCTTTGCTAGAGAAGGATAGTCCGCACCACTGCAGTACGATAATGCCTTGTACAGTACGACATTATTTAGGGCGTACAGTGATTTTAAAGAGCCAAGTTTGGGTTTGATAGCCTGGCATTGTAAATATAGCTTGAAATATAAGTAAAAGATAACTTTTGAATATGGAAAAGGTAAAGGTTAATTTTATTATTAATAAATGGAGAAAAAAACAATACATACATTAATCGAAGTAGTCCATCCATAAACGCAAGCACCCTTGCGACCAAACAGTAGCCCGACTTACATTTGTTACAAACGGTAATATGCTCAAAAATAATCCAAGCATACAGAGCCATTTATTCATGAAACATAAGTTTGTGCCTATAAGCTCATTGGGGAATTGGAAGTGAAGTTATCTTACAACCAATTTAATATTGTGCAATAAACCTTCTCTAACTCATACTTCACTGTTTAGATTTAACTTGTCCATGAAAAAACAAAACAATTAGTTAAAGAAAAGTTGAAACGTGTTCAAAGGCCTTAAATCTAGGAATCAGCAGACGTTGAACAAATTAATCTCAAACTCCAATAACACTGTGAGTTTTCCAGAGTTTCTTCAAGACGGAATAGATGAACAATAAATATATGAGTCTTTACCTCCTAATCAATTTTTCACTATTACTTAGAACATTAACTCATCAATTACCTGCACAAATTGATATAATAGTGATAATATTCATTTAATTCCAAAGATACCGTTAACAGAGGGCGTCTTGTTAAGGCGTTTTTTGAATGCTGTAATCTCTAATGAACGTTAACTCTGAGAAACATTTTTGCCTCCCTACAGACAAGGAATCTTACATCAGTTTATCACTTAGGAGTGCTTATCAAGACGTGGTTCTGATCACTACCCTTCGACCACCGAAATTACAGGTAGATTCCCAACCAGAGAGGTAAAATATAATTATTGGGAAAAACCACGCTACCAAGTTTATTGGCAGCTTGGTAGCGTGGTTTGCCGAAACCAAGTTTTGGGAATCATTCACAAGAAACAATAATCCTTTAGTTCCGAAAGGAATTTGTTCTCTCAAAATATTCTTTGGAAACCTCATCAGGATCATATTTTTATCTTTGGCCTTCGTAGTCGACCACGTTAACTACCTGGCACATAAAAGAAAAAGGAACATTATGTTAAGTAATTAAAGAATTTGACAAAATTCCAGCGCAAAGGATTCAATGAACCGATCAACTCCAGTAAGAAAAATGGAATATGGGTAGTCCGTGTGAAGTGCAGTCCTGTGTGTCTGAAAATAAAAGGCAGGGTAAGATGGATCTGACGGATTGCTACTCAGGAAACTGGGTGCAGGAGCACTGGTGATTTGGCTTTGGCTGATTCCTATCTCGGGATAATGGAGGGTCACAAATCTTGGACATTATTTATTTTAATGCATTTTTTAAACTCTTTACAATAGAACAATGAGGGTTATTTAAAGGATCCTTTAATTTCAAAGAACAGGTTGGGCTTTTATCTCAGTATACAATTTGTTACAAAATATTTCCATTTTTTCGTATTAGCCCACAAAGTAATTTTCAAGATTGAACATATATTAAACGACATACGAATTTATATTTTTAACAATTTCCGCCCTTAATGGCATATTTTTTTAATTTAAATTTCTTACTATTATAAATTTAAACTTATACTCAACATGTATTGTTCTATATCGCCCCTAAACATTTCTTGATATATTATGCCATGGTCAAAAATATTACCCATATCAGAACTATACCGATTTTTTTTTCAATGCATTTTTTTTAAAACTGAAAAATAAATAAAACTTTTAGTTGCGTGCATAAATTAATTTTTAATTTAAAAAAATCTAGGCAAGACATTGACCAAGCTGACCTAAAATAGCAAATAAAAAATTTTTTTGAAGCAAAAATTCATTGACCCCCAGATTCATTCAGATAAGAATTGGAATTCTGAAGGATAACAGAAGGAATGTATAAGATCTCCGAGAAAAACAATGTCTTTAAATTATATCACCTGAGAATAAACAAAAATGTGTAATCAAGGTTGATATTCTTTAAAGTGTGCGTTCTAAAGCAACTGATAATTGTTAATTACGTTATTTTGTTGTTGTTTTTTTTACATTAATGTCATTCATAAATATTTTTTATATAATATTCATGATGACTTAACAGTAATATTTTTGACTGTAATTGCTCTGTAATTTCGTCACTATTTAAATTTGGCCTCTTAATGAAGAAGAAACTTATCTGATTTTATTTTTAATTCTTACTCTTGAGATTCACGAGACCGTGGAGAATAGAAGTATATTTTAAAAAAGTATTTCAGAAAATAAAATGAGCTCATAAACTGGGGATCGAACTTAAAACTCCTCGCTCAACTACGATTTTAAAAATATGTTTTAAATATTATTTCGTGGTTATTAACAGATAATAATTATGGGAATTTTAAGATTGAAAAGTAAATTAAGGACTTGGACTTCTTATTTAAATTGAGACTCGTATCTTAAATGTCGCATACTATTTTTTTTTTCCAATAGGAATGCAAGCACAGTTCGTATTCTATCACCGTTTCATTGATTAAGATACTTTAAATTTCCTAAGGAGAGATTTTTTTTATCAAAAGGGGAGTTTTTTTGACGGTAGATATTATTCTTAGATGATTTTAGTTGAGGTTCGGTCAAGGTAGATCCAAAAAACACAAATTTAAAAAATGTATTTTTTAATAAAGGATTATCTGCCAACGTTTCGGCTTACATTGTAAGCCATCTTCAAGGCTGTCTATCATGAAGACGAGAGAGGACGTCCTGTCCCTAAGTTCGCATTTCCATGACTGGGTCAGTTACTTTGTTTTATACAGGGTGACTCAAAGGACATTTATTACCTATCATATTTAGCGCGTTTGTGATAAAAGTAATTCGATTTGTATGTATGTCAGCTATGGGTTGTAATGTACTGTTTTGATCAGATTATTTGGTAGCTTCTCTTTATTTAAACAGATTTGATCGTAGATTTCCCAATGATGGATATATACACACACAACCCTTGCCTTTGATTCAGGAATACAATTTGCATGTATGCCAGCTGTGAATTGTTACATACATTTTTATTAAAAACTATTTTGTAGCTTCCCTTAGTTTCTCTTCAACACACTTAAAAGATTTTTCCAATGATAAATGAGTAAAAAAAAAACAATATATATATATATATATATATAAATGTNTAACTATGTATATATATATTTGCACTTAATAAATGGATAATAATGGTTATATACCCACTTTAAAAAAGTTTAATTTGATGAAATGAAGTTTTTGAAGTGTTTTTATAACAACAAAGCTTCCTTGTATGCTCTGAAAGAAGTAAGGTCAGGTCGTTCAAGTACTATCAGAATGAGATTACTTTGAAAATTATGAAAACTACCATATTATTGATAAGATTGATTATTATTGATGATATTTATAAAAGTTGGTTTTTGTTTATCTTACAAGAAAAATACTGTATAATAACCTTTGGTTCCTCAGTGAATATTTATACTTCAATTTTTCATATTTATTTCCGTAATGAAGAGTAAATTCAAAGAGTGTATTGCTTATGTTTGTGAAGCTTTTTACTGGGTAATACAGACTATATAGCACTTTTTTTTTGTAAAATGATTTGTTATTTTATTACTTAAATGACTTATTCTACGTATCAGACTAATCATGATTTAAATGTGCTAATTCAATTTTACTTTATTTTTATGTTAATGATCGTAATACCTATTCATAATTTAACAAAAAAAATTTATGTAGCAATTATGTAACTGTTAGAACATTTATTAATTTTCTTCTGATTATCTAGAGTGAATTGAGAAGGGAATGACGAGTCCCGTCGGGTTTGGAAACCCGATGTTTCTCGTTTACTAAAGCTAAATTAATTTATCTGCAATGCATTATGTATATGAAAGTACTTCTATTGGCCTGGCTAACCATTTCTCCCTGCCACTATCATCAGCCATGAAGATGGCTTGTATTGTAAGCCGAATGTTGCATTTAAGAATAAATTCTTGTAAATTTTTTTAATTCAAGACTTTATTTTTCCAAACTCCTTTCTGACCGAACTTCGACTTTTGATGAACTCATACCACACATGGACAATTATCTCCTTCCAGTCTTCTAATAGAATTTGTATGTACGTCTCAGCTATGAAGTGTAATGCACTTTCTTTTCTTATTATTTTTTTTTTTTTTTGTACAGCCTATTTTTATAATACATCCTTAGTTATTTTTCAGAGCATTGTTCTTAATCAATTATATTTTGAATAAAGTTTATGACGAATTCTAAGAAAGACTAAAATTCTAAGATGAAATGGTGTTTCAGCACTTGTTGCGCAGGTCTAACGTAAGTAGCAGACCTTAATTGTCAGGGAAGGTTTTAAATATAATCTATAATATAATCCTGGAGGATGTGGTAAATTATGTTTCAGGAGTAAAAACAAAAAACTTGGTGACAAAATTCTAAAGAGGTTTAGGAGCAAAAAGAAATGGTCTTTGAAAAAAAAATGAATAAAAACTATGAACCCAGATCCAACCAAGCACGAGTTCGGCTCCACTATAGATGGAAATAAATACTCCAAGGCCGTTTTTTCCCATCCCAAAACGAGCTTCAAAGGCAACTGGAGTAGATGAAGATTAAATAAAAAGGTTTGCGGCAATATTATTTTTACTTTCAAGTGGAAATTACATTAATCTGGACAGTTTTTAGGACTAAATTAGCAGTTTATAATGAAAAATACAGTTGGTGTCCACTAACGCCCACGGTTCACAAAATATTAGCACATGGATCATTAAGTTCGCTATTGTGCCTACGTGTCTGAAGAGGATCAGGAAGAGAGGAATAAGGACATAAGAAATTATCGGCCATTGATTCAAGGAAAGCCAGCAGAAGAATGAGCATTTAGGGCCTGATTTCCCAGCTCCCCCTCTCCTTGGGACTCATTTCCTCACCACCCATCCCAACCCTTAAGATGTGAGGAAACCGGATTATTCTGTTCTTGCAGTTGTTAAAAGTTTTACTCATAATAAAGTAGAAAGCAGTTGTGAAGAAACCATTCCCTCAGACGAATAGTATTTTAGATGTAATTATATTATTATGTATCTTAAACTTATTTTGTACTATTTTAAACGTTTTACTGTTTCTAAGGGTATGTACACTTTTCTTTTTTTTATATATGTTATTATTAAAACTTTTGAATTGTAAATAATTTTTTATTTAAAAGCTTAAAATATTTAGCTCCTGAAAAAATAAAATTGTATCTTGTTCTGATTTTGGCAAACCCCAAATATGTATTTTCATAGCATTAAAAAATGGTGTAAAAAATCAGCAAACAAGGCATCCAAAAGATAGCTGTGTGTGCCTGCGAACAACTGGGTTGCTGTGTGCCAACAAGATTGCTCTTTATTCACGTAACTTCTGCAGAGGTAGCGTTAATACCTAAGCACCAAATGCTCCAGTGATAATTAGTGGGGTAGTTGCAACTATCATGATCTTATACTGATAATTCTTAAGAGCAATGAATGGTTATACTTCATTAATAAAAAGCCTAATTATTTCCTGTTAATAATTAATTAAAAAGTATTCATTTATAAATATTAATTTAGTTGTGGTATATTATACCACATCAATTTTAAAGAATTAATGCGATAGAATAAAATAAAAATTATAAAATAAGAAAATTCTATTCACTCGCATTAATTGTTTAAAACTTACGTGGGATAATATACCACATGGGTCAGATAGATTTTTTATTCTATTCCATGGCATTAATTGTTTAAAAAGTATTCTTGATTCAACCAGTCACCTTTGGGTTAGGCACAAAAAGGTAAAACGAATAGATAATAAAAATTATATAATCGAAAAGTATTAATTTCCGATATTTTAAAAATATAAACATCTGAGTTATCAAACAACTTATGAAATGTAATATATGATAAAATGAAATAATGATTACAGGAGTATCAAACAAAATGTATATTTCACATTGATGAACTCCCCCTTCATGAAATAATTTATGAAACCAATATATTACAGTTCCCCAATCTGTTAATAAAGGACTGAATTGAACAAAATTGGTTCACATTTTTGCACATAGAACATTGAATGGGACCACTGAGCACGATTAGAATAAATACTTTTTCCCTCACTTGTGCGCACACACACACACACCAAAAGTATTTACTGAACTATAAATGCTTTTTGTTGAAAATGTAGGAAAATAATACCTGCACCAGATATATACAACAGAAGTAAAAGTAAAATTTTGCAAAAATTAAACCTCTAACATCTGAGATAAGTTAGTACTGCTCCATAAAAGACTTTTGCTAAATTACAAATAGATATTAAGATCATGTGCATAAAAAGAAAGTAAAATTTAATTAGCCATTTTAAATCATGTTTAGTATAAGTAGAAAATTGTATTTAAATATGATTTAAGAAAATATTTGAGAATTCGATTACTACAATAAATTATTGTAGCTTGACAAACATAATATACTTTGGAATTCCCCTTTTTTACTGAAATAAATATAAGAAATTGAAGAATAAATATTCAAAGGGAAACCAAAATTTATTCTACGGCTTTTTTTTTTGAAGATAATCAGAAACCAACTTTTACAAATATCATCTATAATAATCAAGCCCTTCAATGATTTTTAGCTTTTTATAATTTTAAAGTAAACCCATTCTAACAGTAATTGAACGACCTGACCTCACTTATTTCTACTCAATCAATCAATTCTAACTTTTTAAAGTGGATATATGACATTATCCACTTATTAACTGCACTTATAAATGGCAAAGGTCGCGTGTGAGTGTGTGTCTGTGGGTATATGTATATATATATATATCTAAATCAATCTATTAATCCTGAACTCTCCCTTCTCCAACCTAAAAATTTAATTTTTACTTATCAGAGCTCATAGAAACTGAAAGTCAAATAAAAATTGTCTTTTTCCTCATAAGCTCTATATCTGGAGAAAACTGCCTAATATAATTAGAAGAAATTAGGATTTAAGACCTACTGTGTGGTACCTGGGTAGCTTATGAAATCTCTTCATGTCACGCAATGTTGGAACTGCACTCTCAAATCCCATTCTGGGCAAACTTTTATCAATAAATAAAGTCATGGATGTTTGGAATAGGGTGGTTACCTGTAGATAGCCCCTCCCTCCATAACCCAAAGTGGTAGAAAGGGGGGGGGGGCAATACTANAAAATGAGCTGGATCCAAGACTGTAAAACTCATAATATAAATCAGTTTAACAACCAGAAATATTAAAAGGATAGATTTATGGTATACACCAGTATAATTTTATCCGTGATCGGTATTTTACTTAAAATTTATATAAGACGTACATATACGATAAAAGTAGAAGACTTTTTACAACTGATTAGTATTTTATTTAATAATTAAATAACTAAATGTAATGTGATATCACAAGTATGAATATAGTAAACTATGTAGAAAAATTCAAAATACAAAAACAAACTACTAAAAAAATAATTAACCACACTTACCTATCATGAAGGCGAGAGGGGACGTCATGTCCCTAAGATCACATATTCATGTCTGGGAGAAAAGGTTTTGAAAATTGTGAGAAATTTTTTTTTTTTTTAGATGGACAATGTGGGTGGTGGAAGGGTGGGGGGTAAGAGGCGGTAAGTACTGTAGGAGAGCGGCTTGCTTCAAAAGGAACAATAAAAAGAAAAAAAAGGTAGGGCATTATTGCGGATATGTAACTTTTGGAACCAGGAGAAATGTTTGACAGGTTTATTTTGAAGGAGGGCTAATGGTTTTTCAGAATGTTGAAAATGTTTGAATCTAAGAATCTGTAAGGATGGAAGGAGACATTTACTCAGTTTAGATGCGGGAGAGTTAATATTGGAGACAATGGGGTGAAGGAGATTCTCTGGTTTGTGGATTTTAGGAAGGCCGTATCGTCTAAAATTCCTAAAATCCACAAACCAGTAAATCCCCACAGCCCCATTGTCTCCAATATTAACTCTCCCGCATCTAAACTGAGTAAATTTATTTCTATACTTGTGATATCACATTACATTTAGTTATTGCAATTCTATATTATGATATTGTAAATCATTTAATTTTTTTTTTTTTATTCTTATGACATTGTATTTCAACAGCCCTGAAGATGGCTTACAATCTAAGCCGAAACGTTGGCAGATAATTTAAAAACACACATTTTTTTAAATTTGTATTTTTTTTTGTATTTTCTTGCCCGAACCGGAACAAAAAGACATCTATTAATAATATCTACGGTAAAAAAAACTCTTCATTTGATTAAATAACAAGTATTTATATTATAATAGAGATAAATAAAAAAATAGGTATTTAACATTAACAGGTATAAAAAAACACAGATCAGAGAGATTTATTACTGATAGGAATTTTACTTAATATTTATTTGAAAAGGTTATATATTGCACATGCTGTGTAATTTTATCAGTGTTGGTATTTTATATAAAACAGTACAGGTAAATATATGGTGTAATTGTGTCCATACCATTGAGTATGTTATATCAGAGACTAGTAATTTACTTAATACTCACAAATTACCTGATCTGTTAAAGTTACAACAAAAGTTAAGAAATTTCACATACTTCACAATAATTACTTACAGGTGAGAAAAGCTAAATTATTCAAAAACTAACAAATAAAGACGTGGAGAAAAATTTCACTTAGTTGGAGGCCATTTCCACTGGTTAGGAGGGGGGGAAGAAACAAGGCTTTCCCAGGGCTTTGAATATGTAAAGTTTCTAGCAAGTTTTAATTCATTTTCAGCCTGGATTATTAATTCTTCTACCAACCCTGCATTAATTTTACTTTCAATTTCTTCTACACTTTTTGCCTAAAAAAAAAGAAAAAAAAAATATATAAATATATATATAA
>KZ807299.1:486852-500185 GCA_000696205.2 Oncopeltus fasciatus | reverse complement strand
CTAGTAAATAAATATAAAAATATATATACATACGAACAAAATAAATTTATGAGATATTCTCGAGAAAATAATTAGGTCAATCTAAATTATAATTTATTCTAATTAAGCTAACAACTGCTCAAGATTGTAGACCATTCGACTGGATCATTAATGAAGGTGGTTAGCATTTTTTAGGAATAGGTATTTAGGATAACAGGCTGTGATCAGTTGAAAGTTCATTTAAGGTGGAAATGAAATGATAATGAGGAGTAAGGTTTTTATATGCAAAGAATACTAGAATCAGGAAGGTGGTTCGAATCAGTAGATCAATAGGTGGAAGAGAAAGGACTAATTATGGAGAGATTTCTATATGAAACTGCATTATATAGAGCATGGTCACAAGAGCAGGTCATCCTTGAACCCCGTTTCAAATGTTATCTATTGTATTCTCCACTGAGGAGGAAGTAGGGACTAAGGTCTTAAAGGAAATTTATATGCCATGTTTCTTTCAGCAATAGTATGTCTAAATTTTTACGAAGGGCCGTTTTGAGTTCATGAGTATGTCTCAGAATGAGGAATTATGATGAGGAACTTGATTTCTGGAGAGTGGTTGCACTGCTCTTTGGACTTGAGGTGCAGTCAATGGTTGGCAAGTAGACTGAGTCACATGGAAACTCATAAATGGTAATAGGATTTTTATATGACTTTATTATATATTTATTCAATCTCTTTAGTTGGTGGGGAGATTGTGCTGTCATGATGCACTAATGGCTAGTGTAGAGGGACATCTGGCAGTCTTCACTGATGTGAACACCTCCACATTTTACATAGCATGAAGAATGAAGTATTCACAAAAGTCTTTTGCATGTCCATACTACTGGCATTTGTAACACTGTACGACGAGGGTGTAAGGTTTCTCAACTATTACTGTACAGAGGCAGAGTGAGGTCACACAGTAGATTACCTGAAGGTATGGAGTAGAATCCATATTCACAAATAACAATGGCAAGGGAGTTTTAAAGGCAGAGATTTCTCCTCTCCTGTGTCTGCTAATGACCACATTTATGACGCTCCTCACATAGAATCCCAGTTTAGTCAACTCCTTAATGATGTAATTTGATGGACTGATAGTGGTAGAGATGTATCACCACTCTTATAGCCCTCACTTCCTTGAGCTGATAAGAACACAGAGTTGGTTCTTTTAAAGTAATTTATTATATTATTTTTCTAAGCCCATCAAAGCTTGTTAATACAAGTATACCAGCCAGGGCCCATTCTTTCATTCAGCTAGGAACACATCAGCCTTAAGTCTTTGAGGTTAGAAACAAAACTAGGAGAATAATTCTGTAGGTCCTGACCGGATCTGTCCTGATCCGAAGAGCTTGGAAAAGGTTTTGAGTCATGAATCAAGACAGTATGAACTCTTCTTTCTCTCTATGGGAAGTTTGCTCAATTGAATTTCCAACAGAAGTCTGAAATGGCTGGCATCGGACTGTGAGGACATAACCTATGAGGTGCACGAACAGGGTGGCTGAATGTATGTTCAGCATGTATGTATGATGTATATTGGCCACTGACTGGTTTCTTCCGAAACTGGTCCTTTCGAGGTGCCATGGGTCTGGAGAGGAATAATTCTTCATAAAACAAGTAAAGTTTTCACCCGTATAACTTAATATAATCAAAGATTAGGCTGAAAATATTCTTAAGAAAGAGCAGCATGGATTTGCTGCTAATAAATCAAGCACAGGACCTTATTGACACGATCAGGATTATCATGCCAGTTCAGATCTAAAGTTTAAAGTAGGAGTAAATATTAATTAATTAAACTATCCAGTCACTTCTTCACTTATTTTTTTTTCTTCTTTATCCTAGACCTCAATATCCACACACATTCCGTTTCCCTCTCACATCTCTTTCTTCACTAACCTTCAGTCGATCACTACCTTTTACTCCATCTCTATTTCTCAACTATCTATTTTCCTTTCACCCCCCCCCCATAACATTACTTCCTCTCCTTTCCTTTCTATTATGAATACTCGATCAATCTGTTTCTCCATTCACCCACCCTCCACCTCCCTAACTCCTAATACACACGGTTTCCTTCTCTATACACCCCTATCTCGTACCTATCACGCCATCTTCAATCTACTTCTCCAGTACCTTTCGTCAACTTCTTCAAGACATAGTTTTCCTCAATCATTTCCTTCTCCTCACCTTCCCATATATCAGCTCTGGAAACATTCCTCTCCATTTTATACCCTCCTTAAGTTTTAAGTTTTTGATGAGCTTTCTTCCTTTCTAATCAGCATCTTCTATCACATCAAAAACCAATAAAATTTTAATTTTTTATTCCCCTTGACAATATCTGTCTTATGTCAATATCTAGATCTTATGTTTACTAAATAGAATAGCTCTCAAAATTATCACTTTAGTTTTGAAACCAAATAAATTTTATTAAAAAAAAAAAATATGTACAACAAATATTTCTAAATATATTCTTGAAGGTAAATTAAACTATATGACTTAAAAAACAAGTAGTTTTAAGTGTTTAATGATTTGGAATTACATCTATTCCAATTAACAATTAGTATTACTTGGACGCATAGAATAAGTCAAATGTATGCAACTTATAATTTAAAAAAATTCATATCACTTACTTGGCTAACAACGTCTGCACGCTGTTGTACAATTTCTTCAGTATATTTTCTGTAAGCTGCATCTTCTGGCAGTTTACTTAATACTCTTAATAGCTTGGCATATATAATATTGAGAGTATAAGCTGGATTTGTTGAAACAGCAAGACCAGTCAAGCCTGTGGCCTAGTAACAATAACAAACAATAATAATTTAAACTTTAAATTCAATAGTAAGCTCAAATAAAATAAGAGAGCTCGCTAAGGTAAAGGAGTAACAGTTTGTCTTAAAATTATAATGTTAAAATTTGACACAAGGCTGATTTCATGAATGACTTTTTATTATTTAAACCAAAATAACCTTTATTCATTTATTTTAAATTTGCTGTAAAACCCTAAAATTATAACTTTTATCAATATATTTTGAGTTTCATAACTCTAAACAAAATTTTAAGATATTAAAAACAGTTGAATGGAAAAATACATTTTTTAGCATCTGACTTTTCAGATACTCCTCTTGGTCTGACTTTTTATCAACAAATTCAGCCTTTCTTTCTTTATTAGCAAACATAGAATTTCATACAGAAATACAACAAATAGTTGCTACTAAACCATTTAATTAAAATTCGGGTTCAGGTAAACCCCCACTCCTTATGGTGAAGTTTTGTTTTAAAACTCCTAGAATATTTCTTCATAAATAAGCAATACATAATAAACTTCCATTGCTTTAAACTGAAAGAATTTAATCAGATGTAAATGACAAGTTGGATAAATATTGCTATGTTCAACTCATGTCTGCCAATGCACAAATACAGAAATAAATAATATCCATACATTGAAATTAAAAACTAATCATGCTTAAAAAAAAAAAAAAATTTCTAACGGTCACTTTTGGTAAAGGATATAAAAAAAAAAAAATCTCATTTTTGACTAATTTCTCATTCTTTCAGAGCCATTTTAACTTAAAATTAAAATATTATCCAATGAAAAAAAAACTTAAAATTAAATGCAGACTTATTCAGGCCGACCCTGAACAAATCTTCATTTATACAAGAAGGAATACGTCAAATTTAAAAAACATTATCAGTTCAAATCAGTAGGTTATTTTTCTTGCAATAACTTAAAACATATCTTTCTAAACAAAGGCTTATTTGGTGTAAGCAAGCAAGTTAGGTCACCCAATTATTTTAAATAAATGAGTTATTAATTCTGCGAATAAATTACTGGGAGAAAATATATTATATGGAAAAATAAAATTCAAATAAGAAACATACAAATACAACTGCTGTAGCTAAGCGTGTATAAAAGTAATGGTTAAAAGAAATATGATCAGGACATTGCAAAAAAATAAATAAAAGTTTAAAAAATAAGAAAATAAGTATACCTTTCTTAAATTATTCATTTTAAGGCTATTGGAAGTACAACGAAAATAATCAAGACGAGCCGTTCAATACGAAGCTAGTAGATTTTTTCTACTATTGTAAGAATTTAATTGACGAAATAGCGTCATAGATTGCTCTTTCTAGAAGTTGTATAATGCTTATTATAAAATAATTATGTATTATACATATTATGTATTCTGATGAAGAGTGTTTTAAAAAT
The DNA here is from genome assembly GCA_000696205.2 of Oncopeltus fasciatus. Taxonomy (NCBI): domain Eukaryota; kingdom Metazoa; phylum Arthropoda; class Insecta; order Hemiptera; family Lygaeidae; genus Oncopeltus; species Oncopeltus fasciatus. The sequence goes on along the minus strand of KZ807299.1, from coordinate 495,972 downwards.
TGTATTCTATAATTATCTATGGTTTGTTGATACTTATAGTAAGAAATAATGTTTAAGTGCGTTTCATGCTATAACAGTATGTGTTTTGCCTAGGGGGTCGCAATATTTAAAATTCATCAAATCTTTTTGGAAATTTTTCTGATTCTTTCAACTTCGGAAATAATTCTATAATGGGCAAAATGTAATGTTCTACCTGCCCATACTAGGAAAGAAACCAATAGGAAAAGGTGTTGAAATTTTATAATTTAAATTTTCATTATCCAAGCTTATCTTGTTGCTATTGCATATAATTTATTTTTGCTATTGCTATTTATTTTTATTTGTGCAGCTTAAATTGCAGCTCTTAGGACCTCATAGACAGTTTAATCGGACAAAAACAATACAGCCTAGGACAAGATATAATTTGATGTACGTTTATGACTATTTTTGTCGCATTTACACTGCCGATGAAAATGTTCATAGCTAAAAGGTACACGGAATCTATTTTCGAAATATTCCACGGGCGTTGACTTTATTTCTCAATGCTATTAATTAAAATTTGCTTAACTTTTCAAGAGCAACACTGAATTGCCTGATTCGCATAATCCTATTTACATCCCACCGAAAAATTTTAAACTCTCATTTATATATGCAGAATTCGACCATAACACGATTAGAGAAGAACTCATATTTTTTCGGAGCAAAATTATTTTCTCTACTGCTCTTGGGTTACAGCTAGTAGCAAAGTCTAATTTTTAAATCACCATTCTTATTATTTTTAAGCTGTTTTTGCTAACATCTTTGAGTTAAATTAATTTAATTTAATTTATTATTAAATAGGGAAGCATGACAGAGACAAGTTATATCCCACAACCCCTTTAAAAATGCCATCTTAAGATTTTCTTCCATAGATTACTTCTCTAACGTAACATACACTTTTTAAATAATGAACATTACATTTTTTTTTGTTAGTTTTAGGTTTATAGCTTAATAATTAAAAAGGTAACAACTACGAAAATTTAATTGTACACTACAGTCACAACAAAGAATTAAAGCTCTGTTATAGTAAAAAGAGGGGAAGTTAGGTTGTAAGATATCTGTTTTGTTTTTCTTCAAATATTTTCACACACGGCGGAGCTGTCAAGATGCTGCGAGAATGGCTCCCACTTCATTTAATAATTTAAAAAATGAATTAATAGAGGTTATAACCATGGGTTATATTTTCAATACCCTACAGGATTAAGACCGTAATAACTGGCTTACTTCCTTATTTTTCATTGGAATTTGAAGGAGGCTTTTTAATTAGGATAATGTTGTGTTTTATTAGAAAAAATAATGCAAAACGCACCCTTAATTGTTTGCAAATATTGTCGTATTTGTAATAAGAACTAGTGCTCAGGGGGAAGGAGCAACACTGGGAAGCATTCTCCGTTGTTATGGTTAGTTTGTTTGAATTCAGTACAAGGCGACCGCTCCCCAGAAGAGGGCGCTCTTTTTTCATTATTTTATGATTGGTGACATTTAAGTTTAAAAGGATGACTTTATTTGTGTTCCTTTCTAGATTTAACTAGGCTCTGATTGGAGAAATATCCATTCAACATGACCTCGGCGGGAAGTCGCCAACAAAAATTAGAACACCAGGTAATAATTTATGTTCTTTGTTTTTTAATTGTTCTCCTTGTTCGTTTCAGGGTACTGTAATATTTCTTACGTTTGTCTTATTGGTGTATTTTGCACACACTGTGCTAGCGACTGTTCAATGAGTGGTTATTATGAACCATAGATTGTTCAATTATCTTATGAACAATGAGATCTTATTATCTAATTCTACAGCCCTTGAACAAAATAAATCTAGTCACCAGGATGCTGAATTCCTCTTAAATTGCTTATTATTTTTATTTCATGTTAAATCTGACCTTTAAAATACATTTTAGTCACCAGTGAATACAAATTCAGCTTGATTTGAAGGCTACAAGTTTTTAACACTTCTTGGGTATTAATTCAGCCTGGGGTCTAAAAGTCTTACACAGGCCTTTCTTTGCACATCCTCTGTAAAAGAAATTTAAGTAGAAATTTACAAATTTTTTTTGGGAATATTTCACCTATCACATACAAATATCCATTCAATTATCAACCACCATTAATTTGTGCAAGGTAAAATTAAAATATCAGTAACTTTTTCAGTATTAGCCATCAGTTGTATTCTTACTAAATATTATTTAATTTAAAAGAAATCTAACTCATAACTGTAGTGTAAATATGAATAACTATTGCCAATTGATTAAGGTAATTTTACTATGTGTAACAAATATTTTGCTTCTGCATTATCAGTGCAAAAGCCTTCAATGTTTCACTTATATATATATATATATATTCCGCGTCTATTTGTAATTCATNATATATATATATATTCTTCAACCTTATTGATGATAATATGTATCTAGTAACAAAATAGTAAGTATCTATAATTTGACTACTTATCTCAATCATTTTTACCACCACTCAGTTTAAAACTGATACCCAAGAACAGCAATAAATCAAGCAACACGTTAATGTGATTTAACATTGGAATGGAATGTTTTTCTTATTCAATGGCTGCTCTTTTGGGTTTTATTAATTTGATTTAGTGTTTTTTAAGTGTCAATTAAATGATGATAGAAATGATTGAGATAAATAATTAAATTATAGTTACTTACATTTTATTACTGGATGCCAATTATGATTATTCATAACCAAATAATAAAGGTGAGGTTTTGTACCCATCTGACACTTTTTAGGATTAATAAATGTTTTTTCTCTGACTATGTCATGGGGCAAAATTTTTGCTGCTCATAGAAAAATATAACATACTAAACTTAGACCTTTTAGTCATATTAATTAGTTAAACCTTTATTAAATATATTGAGCTACTAAGAAAGAATATTACATATGATCATCACATCTAAATCATTACTTTTCCCTAAGAAAAATGAAAATGTAGCAGAGACAGGTACTCCTTAGGAATTCAACACTCTCATTCATAATTAAATGCAACACATCATATTTTTAACTTTAATTGGTAGCCTTATCATTGCAGTTATTAATTTATGATAAAGAAGAATTTATATGTTTAAATTAAACACTAATTTTATTCTTAATATCAAGTATTCTTTGACATTCTGTCAGATTCTAAGAATACATTTTTGTAAGTAGATAAACTTTTATTTTACTTAAATTGTGATTTGAACTAAACACCGCTTTTTATAATTTGGCAATACTGAATTTTTGAATTCTTTTCAGATTTTAATTATGAACTTCTCTGCTTAAAACAGATTTTAAAATAAGCCTGATAAATATTAATGATAATGATTTGATTGGGAGGATTCCCTCTGCAAATAAAAAATCTGTAGTATTATAAAAAGTTTGGGCTATTGTAACAGGTTAGAGTGAAAAAATATGGGTATCATAAATCAGTAGATCACAGTAGTTTGATTGTTCTCTATATCCATGCATATCTTTATTACCAGTCCTCCAACAGGCCATATAGGCCTGGGGGGGGGGGGNTGTAGAAAATGTTCAAAATAATGAAAATTATATAAATAATGATTATTTAAGTAATAAACTGTCCTCCAAAATTAAAAAACAACCTGAGAAAAAAATTCAAAAAAATATCGAACCGCAATATAACAATAATAATAATAAGTCGAATGATAATATTAAAAGTAATCTCTCAAAGAGGCCGTTATCTTCCCAGTCCTCTGCATCGTCATCTGGACCAAATAACCAATTTTGGAAATTTATTATATCTTAAAATAATTAATAATTATATATTTTCAGAATCAGACTTAACTTTTTCTTAAAGTTAGTTGTAACTATATTTTTTATCTTACAGAAGCAGCTTCTGGAACAAAAATTAAAACAAAAACGCCAGTTGTTTGGAATGGTTCATGCATCAGATGCTGCTACATCTGCTATTAACAAACAGCGGTTGTCAATTCCTCCTGAAAGTGGAAAGCATGACTTAAATGAACGAGAGTTACATGGTAAGAATGATAGGAACTGCTTAATTTCTAATCCTGCTTAATGTCCGTTGACTCTATGGAGTATTAGTAAATATTTTTTGTTGTATATATAAGCATATACATTTTAGTGATGATGTATTTATTTACTTAGAATTAAAAAAAAAAAAAAAAAAATTTACTGGCTTTCCCCTTATTTTCTCTCTCTATATCATGAAATTATGTAAAAGGTATATGTGAAATTAATTGTATTTAATTCATGAGTTGGGAAGGAGGAGGGTCCATGAATTTATATAATATATAATAATTAAACTATTATAACCTCTCAATTATTACCTCTTTTGTCAAATAAAACTTTAAAAAAAAAAAAAAGTTTATTATTACTATTAATTAAGTAACTTTTTAAAAACTATATATTGTTTAAAATACATTTTACTTTGCTGTACAAGGGTGAGAATTGCAGGCTCTCACTTGATCTGATGGCTTAGATGGTTCATAACAGTACCTATCCTCAACTTCTCCTCCTTTTGCTTCTACACAGCTAGCTCTTGAGCGCTTAAAAAAAAGTGGTATAATTTATATATCATATACACATATTATTATATGTAATCATGTACATATATTATATAAATTATAACATTTAATTGCTTAAAATAATGTAAGGTATTACTATTTGTATTATTAATTTTTTTTACCATTGTAAAACAATAAGCCACCTATTTATGTCCTCAGTCATGAACATTTGATCCAGGTGGCACAACGTCCCCTCTCACCTTCATGATAGCCCAGAAGATGGCTTACAATGTATGGCGAAACATCAGCAGATAATAAAAATACATATTTTTTAAATTGTATTTTTGGATCAACCTTGACTCAAGCCTAACAAAAAACATCTAATAATTATACCACCTATCGTACCAAATAAGGATTAATTGAAGCATTAATCCTTTTGAAAAGATTAATTTTGGTGGCTTAGAATAGGATATATTCCCAAATGTCCTTCATATAAAATAAAGTGTTGTAAAACTTTTGACATATTATGATGAAGAATGATATAATAAATTTATAATAGTAATGTTATACACACACACACTCAGGCCTGAGATTGGTGCTAAGTTGTACATTTAAAAAAAATATTTATTTTACAAATGATGAGAAATGAACAATTTAAAAAAATAAAAAATAAATTAGACTTTTAAATATTGATTTTGTAATTTTTGATGATTATACCATTTATAAATTTTACAACATTTTCATTAAAAATAGTTAACAAAAAGAATTCAATACAATTTTTACTTTATTTTTAAAACTGTTGTTATATATTTCAACTTTCTAAACTACTCGAGAATAGTCTGATTGGTATTTACTGTCCAAAACATTCTGTTAATAAGAAATTATAAAGGAGATTGTCTACCATTTATATGCAATTTATATCTGCCTTGCACAGGTGCATTAATATCATTGCAGGTAAAATTCCACTTTATACTGATGACTGATTCCAAACTGAAGAAAGTGTTTTCTGTGGCCAAAGACAATCAAAGTTTCACGCTTTATTTCATTATGGATGCGTGCAGAACCCATAACCTGTTCACGTATGATGGTGATTCATTTTTTAAATAATACATAAAAGCCTTATGAAAAGATAGTTCAGAGATAGGAACTCGGTTCGCCGTGACTAACACTTTAATAACTCACATACACAGATAACCATACAGGAGGTAACGTTGCCTCCTAGAGGTTTTATAACACAGAAAGTTTTATATTAAAATAATGTATCATATACATATTATAATAATAACATATTATGTACTTCAACATTATATACATAACTACTTAAATAATTAATTCTAAACTAAACACATCCTGCTGCTATTATTACCTGCACACCTCCTCCACAAAGTTTGCTACATTCATCCCAGTAAAGAAACTCCCATTTGTAGCAAGGAACATAGTTTGGATTATCTTCTGGAAGAGCATATAATATATTATAATTATTTAATTTAGGCTGAATAATAGGTAATATTAAAGCATTTTTTGTTTACAAATCATTTTTATTTATTCAAATCTAAAGACCTAATCCCCGATCAATCCTTCATTATAAAGTTTGACATCAACTATTTTCAAATAGAATCTTATCTATCTTTATATCTATCGCTGTATTAAACAATTGTGACTACTATATATAAATGGGAAAAATTGTGATCTGGTTTGAATCAGAAAATATGAAGTAATTTTTCATTTCAGTAAATTATAATTTTTGGGGAGTAAATTTACTCCCAAGCTAGGTATCAAACCTGGTATCTCAATATACAGATACTTTACTTCCAATGGGGTGTTCTGTCATCCTATATTTCTGCAGTATAGTTGAGTTCTCAATCCATATCATATAGCTTGAGCTGAACTTAGCATATGCAGGATTTGTTAAGAAAACTGTCTAACAATCTGTAAAACTAATATTTTAAAATAAAATGGAAAATATTTTTTATATATTTTATTTAACTCAAATGAGTTAAATAAAAGCACTAAATAGTGCTCAATGAATACACCACAAGATGGGGTGCTGTTTTTTTCTATGATAATATGATTATTTCTTCTCTGCCTCTTTGTTTGAAATTTTCACAAAATAAAAGACCTCAAAGGAAATTCAATGCTTAACTGAATTTTTTCATTTACTTTTATTAAAGTCCATCACTACTCAATACATGTACCAAATGGTTCTTTACTTTTTTTTTTCTTCACCATTTTTTTTATAACCTCCAGTTGAACCATTAGGGTCTTTGAAGGATGGACTATCTGCAGGTAAGCCATTCTGTAATAAATACCCATGTCACTCTCCAGTCTTTATTCCTCAGTAAAAACCTGCATTCTATTCACCTCCTTCCTCAGTTGGGAGACACAATTGTATTTAGCACAGGATATTTGTTGGACAGCAATGTTGAACACTAATAAGGTCTCAGGTGTAAACATAACTTAAATTTCTCTGTTCAAAAGAATTTCAATTGTACTAAATTGAAGTGTGGTATTCTTATCAGCAATGCAAGGGAAATAATGAAAAATGAGAGGTTTATTTCTTTTTAAGTTTTATTAGTTTTTCCCTAGCACTCTCTTGACTTTTGTTGAACAGAATCTATCTTTTGCAGTAGCCAAAAAAGATACCCAATTGAATCTCTTGTACCTGCTAAACCCTGCTGATTGATCCATGTGGTCTCAAAAAAAATACTGCCTTATAACTCCTGTTCTGCCCATCAGCAAACCCCCTTCATTTCTGTAATATAATAAAGATAACAAAGGGAGAGAGAAGACAAAATTAACACTATATAAAGTGTAAAGTTGGTGTATTCTCTTCCCCATTGTTAAAATTCTGTAACTTGTAACTTCTATTATAATTTAAAAGAGGAGTAATAAGGATATTTTTACTTCTCAGTGAAAATTCAGTATGTTTGAATTGTTTTTTAATTGATTTAGTTAGCTTTAAACTCCCTGAATAAAGTTATTACACAGTTACATTTAGTTACAAACATGAATTTACCACTGTTTATAAGAGTGGAATATAATTAATATGTCTTTATATTACATATTAATTTAGTACATTAAAATAGGTTTAAATATTCACTAAGTGAAAGATGTGTGGGTTGTGAATTCATAACACCAGAGAAGTGTTATTTAGCAGTAAGTCCAGGCTAAATGCAAATTGCTTGGATAACTGGGCAAAATATTGAAAGGTGGAAGATGAGACAAAGAGATTTGAGAAGTATTGCCACCACTTGTGATTGTATTAGACATTTAGCATTTATTAGCACACCAACCCTGCACCATTCAAAAATATAATAAAAAATTAAATGAAATTATTAAAATATATGAATTTGTAAGTTAAATTTTATTGAATCTGAGCAAATTTTTGTTTTATTGGAAATGGATTACTAAAGTTTACGTAATGAAAGATCAGTTGATTAATCTAAAGAGAAGTTACACTAACTCTGAACTTATATAATTTTAGGGAACTATTTGCTATGTTGAAAACTTTTGTTGATTGTGACTGCTTTGTAAAATTTGTGCTCACTTATTAACTTAATACTTTAATTTTTTATAAATTTTTTTCAGGCTATGATGGTCCTTTGCAATTTACTATGGTTCCTGGTAATCCTGACTCTGGGGATAGCCTTGTTTGCCTGGGAGAGAATGCTTCTCAAGAAAGTGATGGTAAGGTATTTAGCTTTCTATGAATGCATTTCAAGTTTTTACCGACTGCAGTTTCTCTTTTATCCATGTCTTAATTAGTGATGGTTAACTACTTAAGGGGAAAAAAATTTCAAACCTAGTAATTGCTTAGCTGAAAGGATCCGTTTTGGTCTCACGTACAATTTTGGTGCTGCGATTTGAGTCCCACTCTGGTAGGCTTTTATTAAAACTTTCTGTGTGCATGGGTGTTAAGAATAGGGTGGCTATAAGTGAGTTAATTTCCCCTAGTATGTGTCAATAATTAGAAAGCAAATTATATCCACATTTTAGTTGTGTCTATTGTGAAATTATTTTGTTACCAATTTTATTAAACAGATCACATTATAAATAATATGTACCTATAATTTATTAAGAAAAATGATTAACAATTCATTTTTCATTAAAGATAGTACGAATATGAACAGGTTAAAATTGTTCTAAATGAAATAAAGTTACTCATATTTTATTTCTCTTTTATAACAATAATGAGAGAGATATTGAAAACTTGATTTATTAAAACTTTTTTAAACCACCTCTTCCAAATTGTCAGATATCAACATTCCAAAAAGTTTAATTGTATGACTCTGAATGGCCTCTGGGGCTGGTGGATGGATTGTTCTGAGTAATAGAGAGGGCTTCTTGTATCTTGGTCTTGATACCTTCTACCCCGGGGAAATATTCAGTAATCAGGTTACGAATAAGGGGATTTAGGTTCGGTTTGTAAGAATTTGAGATCCTAAATAATTCTCTAATGTTTCTTGAGAATTACAGATGTGGCCCCGAGAGGAGAGAGAGTCTTCTCTCCTCACTGACGAATGGTGAGAGATCTCCGAAAATTTTACTGTTTGTGATTTTTTCTTTCACACAAAACACATAGTTCACTACACTCTTTATCCCACCTGTTCCTGATCACTATATATATATA
>KZ807299.1:439247-449843 GCA_000696205.2 Oncopeltus fasciatus | reverse complement strand
TATACCATATTTGAACTTTTGGTACTACATTTTATGTAATTTTTTTATTGTGATTTACTTTTAATTTAATTGAAACCATTCAATTATTATTATCATGGAGTGAATTGGAAAAAATCAATAATTGAATACTTTTTTGTATAATGAACGTAACTAAAATGTTATTTTGATATTATATTTATAAAAAAATAAATGATAGAATTCACTTTAATGCAGGTCATCATTTGTTTAGTTTACAGTTTTATATGGTATTTTTTACTTGATGTCTGAATATTCAGATATCAACAGGATTAAATGCTTTACAGGGAAAACGGATGTTGCATACAAAAAATACAAGAGGAAAAAGTTGTGAACCTTCATTTTTATTTTCAGCACAAGACTGTTATTTAACTTTTAACAATAAAAGGTTGCCGCAGATCTAAATTTTCTAATGTCCAACTGACATCCATTTTTGAGTAGAATCGTTAACAGACCCCAAAACTATACTAATGAACTCGGAATATATATATATCATTAGATTTGGATAATTGAAATTAGACTTTATCAATATTGTTATCTCCTGCTTGAAGAAGGCAGCAAATGAACTGTTATACCAAATAATTAATGCTTAATTTAAATTTGTTTTCCTTGTTTTTTCATTTTAAAATATCTTTGATAGTTTAAGGGCTATTTAAAAGTAGCAAAGTTGCCATTTACATCCCTTTAATGATCTATTTTTAAACATCTGTATGACAGAGTACAAAACCAAAAACAAAGACAATTAATCTTTAGGAGAAGCCCTTATTTTTAAAAGACATTTACGAAGATACCTGAAGTATTTCCTTTCATTTAAAGAAAGTTAAGACTTCTCCTATCATATTTTAGTGTATAATGGCTGCTTATACATTTAATATCCAGGTTGTACTTAGCTTTATGCTATCCTATCTTGAATTGAACGACTAATTGTTTATAAAACTATACTGAGGCTTGTATCCAGACATTCGAGGAGTGGTATTTTCGGATATATTCCAAGGCGCAGAACACAACATGAAGTGGAAGTGCCAAAGCCACATTAAACTAATCTCTAACTGAGTAATGTATCTCGAGGCAAATCATGAGTCCTAACCATTTAGTATTTCATACCACCAGATGGTGTAAGGTAAAGACACTCAGGGTAGACAAACATTGGGCTAGTGGGCAGTTTAAAATTAGAAGACCAAGACTACCTTCGTTATATTATTTTGGTATTTGAATCCATATTTGATAGGACTTTTGAGTAGGCTAATTTCGAATCCGAACTCGTGCCTTATATTACTGTTCAGGTGAATTAATCACTTCACTCCCATCCAGCCGTTTCAGAAATTTCCTCAATGAAATAGTTCTACATTGAAACTAAAATATGATTGTACTTTTGACTTTTTAGTTATTGCTCCGTTTTGAAACAATGTATCTGTATGTAGTTCTGTATTCCCGCCAAATCCAGAAAACGGCTTAAACTAGAAAAAAAAAATCAAGTGGAGAACAATTATCACTTCCATTAAAAAGTTTTTATTATTTTTTTTTTGCTTTTCTAATTAGGTTTTGAAAATCAGAACTTTTTTTACATGCAACATTCAAATGAATAAGCGCAAAAGAAAATAGTTAAAACAAGTATCAAGAAATGATTGAACCTATAACTTCTAACGACTATAGCGAGCTCTAGAAATGAAATGGTAATAATAAATCTTAATATATAATTAATTTCTAGGAAGAAAAATAATAAGGGGTTTTGAGATTTCTAATCAGTTTTAAAGAAATATTTACACTGAAATAATTGAAACCTTATTGAATTCTTTTAATTCTTCGCACATTAATTTTTTTTTTATTAACATGAGAGGTCATGTCCTTAAAATGTATCAATTAAATTGTGTTTAAATAAGAGAGTCAATCACAGTTCTCAGGAAAGTTTGAGATAACCGCCTCAGAGATAGATTCTGAGATTTAGATTACAAATAGCAGTATTATCTTGCTCGTAATCAGCTCTTATCTTTGGAGGTTAGATCCAGCCCATAATTGCACAATAGAGGATGTCTCTTTAAGAGGTCTGTACTTAACTGAATTTGAATTCCACACTACCCATTGGGCATACAACTATTTTTGTATTGGCTGTGTGGGATTGGACGGATTCCTGTAGACAGCCCCTTCCACCTTCACATTAAACTGTTGCACGAGAGGAATAATAAAAAAAAAAAAAAATCTTTGAAATTATGCATTCATTTATGTATGCACAATTCAGAGCAACACTGTAAAATGAAAATCTTTAGATAAGATAAAGAGTTGTGCTGTCTTTTAATTAATTTTGTGTTAATTTGAAGCCTAAGTTGGAGGGTGGAGGTTTTCATAAGAAAATATAAAATTTTTTAAAAGTTATTGGTCAGTCAAATTTTCAGATAATATTGAAATATATTTATTTCAAACAATTGACTAAGGGAGAGGGGAACTTTGGACTAAAACAGAAATTGTAAATTGTTTCCTCATTGGTAGGTATTGTTTTGCCTAATATTTCTATGACATTATGTTATCTTGAATTTGAATAATTAATTACAATTAAATAATTAAGGACCAGAAATCAGGTGGAAGGCACCATTCACCAAGCTACAATTTTACTGTATATAAGTGTGTGTTAGTCTATATNCCTTGACTTTAATCAGCCAGAGTCAGCCAATATAATGACAAAGAGTTATACTTTTGTGTGTGTGTGTGTGTGTGTGTATCTGTATATACACACACACACACACATATACATATATAGAAAATGAAACACTCGTAGCTGTGATATATATAATAAATAAGAACAGGTGGGAGAAAGATTGAGAAAAAATTACAATGAGTAAAATTTTTGTCCTTCGTCAGTGAGGAGTGAAGAGAGTCTCGGCTCTGTAGTGTGTTCAATACACTCTCCTACCTGTTCTTATTTATTATTTATATATGGTCGAGAAAAACAGTAAAGAAACAAATAAAAGGAGGTGACATAGGGGGAAGATAAAAAAACCAAAGTCGGAATCAGAGTTATTTTTTCAAGAGGTTTAATGATATTGGGCGAGGGAGAGTAAAATCTTGGGTGAAGAATAGACAGAAAAGCCGTTAAAATACTCATTATTATTATTAGTGTTAGGGAAAACATTTATGAAATGTTTAAATATGTAATTTTATATTCAATGAAATTATTTAATGTTACAAGATAACATTTATAGTCAATACAATATCTTCGAAATTATATCAAATTTACGAATATAACTAGGCAGGTTGTGCTTCTTTCTTCACCTCTCATTGTTTTTTTCGGCTTGTAAGATGAGGTTAAACATTTTCCAACATATAATGAAGCCGGCATATAATGGAAGTCTGCTAAGTTTTATTTCTACTTCTCCTTGAAGGACTTATGTTATTGTGATAAACTTATTTAATAATGTCTGTTCCCTCCAGCATAGCTAGCGGGGCGGCTCAAGTTCCGATTTTCCTGGACGGGTTAGGGCCATCATTGCCATACACTTATATTAGCTGGACTCATGATGATAAAAGGTATGCATCAAAGCCACGCTATTATGCTCGCTTGAAGGGAACATGTCGGGGGAAAGGTCGATCTGCGCACGCTCTGCGACACGTGGCCTCTATCGCCGGCGTGCACAGCGACTTACACCTGTCTCTGGATCTGCGCAATGGCCGACTATCCCAGGCACACTTACAACCATCGGACAGAAAAAAAGTAATTGCTTACACTATTATCGCGGCAACCTTTAGTTCTGTGTGTTTGGGAAAACAAATTGCTAAATATGTGAATTGCAATCTTCCGCGTGCTTATATTTTAACAGATTTACGGTAGGCATAGAAGATATTCAAGTCTCCACCGATACGTATAAATGTCTCTAAGCGCTCATTTGAAAATAATGAAACCGAATTCTGTATTAAAGTTTATTTTTGGAAACAGTTAGGTTAGTTCACTGATGGCTGAAAATGTTCAAGTCATGAGTTTTAAGGGAGACCAAAATTCAAAATCTGAATACCTTCCATTCAAGTATAGAACGATGTATATCAAGCGGTAAAATAGAACCAAACCCACTTTATTAAGAAATATATTTATGAATGTAATTTCGAGTGTTGGGCAGGCCCCTTTATTTGTAAAATATGGAAACCAAATTCAGTAATTTGATGGATGAAGGGAGGGGAAGGGGTTGTTGGTAGACCAAAATTTATAATTCTAATAACTCCGTTTTTACGAAAAAGTTTGAAAAAAATTGTTTCTAGGTGTAAAATGAAATTTTCCAAAATTTATGTTTTTTAAATTTTTTACAAAAATATTAAGAAATAAACGAATGTACTACAATATAATTATCAACGAGTTGCTTTATTTACTACATTATTTTTGTAGAGATACAAATAAAGTAGATAAAGTCTTCACTCAAAATGTCTTATTTATTATTATATCTTTGGTTTTACAAATTTTTTTTTTTAATTAGAAAAAGAAACATCTAAAAACAAAAAACTAAAAAACTAAGGTTTAACTATTTGGACTACCTTGAAAGTGAAAAATATAAATTCTATCACCCAATCAGAAAAAAAAAGAACATAATTTCTTGAAACAGCTACAAAAACAAAAATCAACACCAGAAGAATATAAAAGAGGAGGGTGAATACGTCAAAAACAAGAATTATGGAGCAAGCTTTACTTCATGACTTGGCTTTTCTTCTTGCTTGCTATATTGCCTTAAATATTCCAGGCTTAATTATACCTCATCATTGTTACTCTTAAAAGCTGCGCCAGTCGTTAAATGTTGGTATCCTATCAGGATTTGGCAAGATCCACTGAAGTTATGCCTTTCGGATTAGGGAGTGTCCAATGAGGTCTAAATGAGCTTTCTAATGGGGTAGAAGTCAAGTGGTTAAGTATTTGTCGATGTGACACAACCCTTGTCATGCCAATGATCGATTTAATCGCGCTAGCTCTTTTCTAATACGCCACGGTAGTGGTTGCGTCACAGGGGAAACTTCTTACTCGTATCTTCAAAGTATGGAAGCATAATTGAATCCATTTGCCGTTTTCGCCAGCTATACCCACAATCACTCATGCAACAGAAGACTTTAAGAATAAGGAGTTGTGCACTTTTACTTTAACTCGTCATTACTTTAATGAGAGTAATAATAACTCCATTATATATTAACTATTATAAATTAATTTTTTTTAAAATAAAACTTTATTAGTGATTACATTCTACAAATTTTGTGCAACTTGTAATGTGCTGATGATAGTAATATATACAATATAAGTTAATATATATACATATATATAAAGAGCCTTAATACATAAATATTTAAATTATCGTGTACTTCGCTTGAAGGAGAAGCTGCCCAATGGCAGACTCCCAAATCAATATTTAAGGGGGTTTTTTTTTTATTTATTTTTTCTTCATATTATTATTATACATGTTAAGTGTTGGCAAAGAGGAGATCATGTGGCCAATTTCTATTCAGGCGGCATGGTGGATTATAAGGATGGGTAATACTGGATAGGTTTTGATTAGGGGATTGTGATGCATGGAAAGGCCAGAGTGGAATTTATTAAAACGGGTTGCGATGACGTCTTTAACAAAAGGAATTTCAAGGTCATTGTGGAGTAAGGAGTTTGCGACGTAATAGGGTGCATCAACTATGATTCTGAGGATTTTGGATTGGAAGGACTGTATAAATTAATCTTGTGATACAATTAATATTAATTTATTGAGAGAAATTGCTTGCCAGCGGACTACAGAGGACCGGTGTCATCTGCGAGAAATTGGGCAATATTTATTTACCAGGTACCATATATTTCAAAGGTAAAAATATTTACTCCGTTTTTCGGTCTATAATTGCACATGTGGCACAATTTTGGGGTAGTAAAGCCAGGTAGAGAAGGTATTACACTACATCATTATGGAATTATTAATTTACTCCCGGGTATACTCGTATGATCCATTTAGAAACTAAGATTGAACCGTTGTACTTATACACATTGCAACTACACCATAATAATATATTAAAAACTTTAAACATGCCAACAAATAGGTTTTCATTTATTTAACTTTATGAAATAGTTAAAAATGAAATGTTTTTTTTGTCAAGATCTAATAAAATGCATTCAAACACATAACGTGAGAATAAAGGTGGATCTAATTGAGAGTAGATAGATCTATCTTCTAATAGAGAAATATGAAAACAGCAATTATCCCACATAATGATGCTGTTATTTGATAAAAGCATTCGAAATATTATTTTGGAAAAAACATACAGATCAAATAGATTCCCACTTTATAAATAGTTGCGTAAAGATATAGATCTCAATCACTAGTTGCATTTAAAAATACTGCAGACATTAAGTGGATATTTAAAGCGAGGTGAACTATAAAATATATGTAATAGATAAAGTAAAACTGTGAAATGGAGACCACTTCGCTGAATGTCCAATTCGGATATTATAACGGATACTATAAAGTGGGGCTTTAATAAAAATAAACTGTCTTTTGATGAATTGATCTAGTATTTGGATTGGAAAAAATGGCAAGAGTTAATAACATATCCTAAAATAGCTTAAAAATATAGACAAAGCTTGGTAAGGGAATGTAATTTCCTTGGTTTGAATGGATAAATATTAGAAAAAAGTTTAAATTTTATATAATGATGCTACTTATTTTCCTAAGTTATTGTGTGATATTAGATATTTATGACCTATTTATTTTTTTATTGTTTCTTCTTCCAGGTTGGACCGTGTCAAATTGGTGTTATTTCCCGAGCTTTCGCACAACATGTAATGGCTTCTTCAGGGCTGAAAAGAGAATGAGAGATGTAAAAGAGAGATTTTTAAAATCCAGGTGGTATAAAATTACCATGTTTTATACACCAGGTGGTGTATAATCCTGGCGCAGTCTGGTCCTTGGGCTAAGCCNATCTTCAGGGCTGTAGAAATACAATGTCATGAGAATACAGTAATATTTGAAATTAGTATAATAGAGAATTATAATATAATGTGATATCAAGAGTATGAAAGTAGAAAGCTGTGTAAGACAATTAAAAGTTTATGAAAACAATATTGAAAAAGAACCAATTTGAAAAAAAAAAACATGCAAACAAACAACTAATTGACAAGAAAAAATTGAAATATCATTAAAGCAGTATTTTGCCACACCTACCTATCATGAAGATGAGAGAGGACGCCCTGTCCCTAAGTTCACATTTCCATGACTGAACATTATGAATGCGTTTAACTGCACAAGTTCTATAATGTTTAAAAAAATAACTTGTTATTGTTTTGTTAAATAAAACATTATTATGATCCTTATTCGAAGTAATGTGTCTGAGCAGTTGACCTGCTGTGGAAATATTGGAATGTAAGACTTGTAATTATTCAATCACTTAAGAGTGGAGCTAGCGGTCTGCAGAGAGAGGTGGTCGGTATCGGCTACAGGAAGTAACGCTCCAACTGGATTCCATCTTTTCACTTTGCCTTATCAGTCTCCGCCTCATTATGTATTATAGGCAATGTATGTACATACACTCCATATATGCCTTTATCAAACTTTAATACACACTTTAAGTGCAATATTTTTCAATATTAAATAACATTCACTTTGGGAAAATGGTTTTTCAATCAGTAGTTTTCCCTAAAAAAAATCTATTTATTTAGTTTTAAATAAAACAAAAAACAAAAAACAAAAAACAAACAAGACTACAAAAATATGTAAAAATACAAAAAAATCTTAATGCTTCTAACAATTGATGGCTACATTATTATAAATGATGTATTTATAGGCTACTTTCCAATTATAAATCATTAATATGTTTGATAATTTGATTATTTTGAAATGTCTTAGTTCAGCAATTTTTCGATAGTAAAAATCAAGTTTCCCACCTCATCTTCCATATTTGATATGAATAATATGAAAAAATTAAAAAAAAAAAAGCTTATTTAAACAGATGCTAAAGCTGAAGGATATATAGCGATAAATGAAATATTGAAATACATTTTTCAGCATTATGTATTTTAAGGTCTCTTGAAATTAAAAACTGAACAGTCGAGATGAGTGTTTAATTCCATTCAAATGAGAGCAATGCATGCGCAATTGCGACTGTTTGGTAGCTAAATAACCTTTTTCATCTTAAACTGAAGAGCAATAACGTTACAATTTTGATCAATTATGCAATAAATGTTCTCATAGAAGCCTTTATATATATAACTTTCATCTGAAAAATATAACGAAATACTTAAACAAACATCACTATTTATTCACATTATATTTATATTATATGAAATATTTTATTGATGATATAGCTTCTTAGTAGAAAATCCCTTTTGATGATGACCTGCTGCCTAGCGAATTTCGGAAAAATATTAGGAAATTTTAGAAATAAAAAATAAAACACTCACAAAAAAATAATTCCTACTCTAGGACCAGCCCGCAGTTATGAAAGAAAAATAATAATTTTCAAAAACGGATCTAAAACTTTTATGATAGGCATATTTAGTTAACTTGAGGTATTACTGACTGGTTTGCTCTACAAAAGCAAGTGATACAAGGTAGCAATTGACAATTAAATACAATGATGCAAAATAAAATTACATCGAAATTGCAAAAAATAATTTTAAACTCAAATAAATTTGCTTAAAAACACTCAATTTGTAGCCCAAAGAATTTGGCTTGAGCAAAAATAGTTTAAATTCAGTCTACATTAAGGAATAATATCTAAACATAGGCTTCATATTAAATAAAATCTATTTGCTTTAGATACTACCTATGTACTACGTGCAGAATACGATAAAAAGATCTTAACAATAAGAGCCATTGAAAGAGGCAAAGTGGTTGACAAACTGACTAAAAAAAATATTGTTTTTTGTTTAAAATTTACGTGGGATAATAAACCACAACTAAATTAATATTTATAAACGATATTAATGTTTCCTTAATTTGGCATTTTGTAAACTCCTCTCTACTACGCTCTGAATTTCAACCATTAATAAACTCATCTAATAACATATGTATTGAGCTCAATTACTTAGTTTAGTTTTCTATTTTCAATGCATATGGAGCAGTCATCTTTCCTAGTTGTATACTTAAATTTTTTTGCTAATATGCGCTCTTTGTAAAAATTGTATTAAACACAAGTGTTAAGAAATCATATTAACAATGTTTAACTTTATAATACCTTTTGATTAACCACTAATAACGATGACATAAATGATTTTCATATAAATANGGATAAATGTTCCCAAATGATCCCAAACATATTTTATTCCCTTACCTATTTAGAAAATAAATGTTATATTCGTGGGGTTTTTGTTTGAATTTTATTGAAATTTATTTCGTAATAAAATATTTTCAAATATACAATATTATACTTTTTTTTATTCCCTCATTTGATCTGCAACTATTCCTACTTTGTTTTCATTAGAAACACTTACAGATCTTCAACGTACAAATAATTTATTTATTTATTTATTTATAATGTTAAATTTTGATCCGTCGTACAATTCGAACTTTTGAGCGTCCATGAAAATTTCTCAATGTTCACCCGTTCATTTATACATGATAGATATCTGGGCTAAAATAGTTCAGATGGCTTTAATGTAAATGTATAGAAGAATTGAAAACTCAAAGAAGGCTTTTTCATGTATTCCATAGTTTAATTTATGGCGAAATAGGAGGCTCATTTATAATTATACAACCTTTTACTAAATACATAGAAAACGGAAATAAATATGTAGAGTTGTGGGAGTTTTGTTAAGAGACACTGAAAGCACACTGAAAGTGTCCCTTTGTTTGAGTTAGAACTTTCTAAAAGCGAGGCCTCACGACCGCAGGACCAGTGGTTTCCTTCCTATCTCCTTCTTACATCTTCTAATGATCCGACGGCTCATCTTCCTAGGCTGATCCGTATGCGTTCTACGTCTTGCTCATTCTTCGCTTTACATTCGTCGGTTACTATATAAGGTACGGGCAACCTACATTCAGTAGCTAGAATCACTGATTTCTCTTACAAACGATCAAAATTATTTTTACTTATTAATTTAATTTTTTTTCCCTTTTCAACCACCGATTTGGATCATAACAGAATTCCACCTTGTTATGGGGAAATACATTTGGTTATGTAACGACAATTGAAAAGGTCATCCACTAACCTAGATATCCGAAGCTTCAGGATTGCGAGACCCGAACGGATCACTTGAGCTACCTGGTGCTTCCTAGATCACAAATTAGTTAAGACCAATTGAATTTGGCTTCATGTAATTTGTTATGAGATATATCGGTGACGTTTAATAACTCAATTTACAACATTGACCAAATAGACCAATCTCTATGCCGAGCTTTCAGCAGAGATTATCAAAGAGAGGGTGGGAAGGAGTTAAGGGTAAGCTTGTTCATCAGAGGCTCAGAAAAAAAAAAAAAAAAAGAAATCTTTAGCATTTATAATATATTTCATACTTCAATATGATACGTTTTTACTTTCTATTAAAATCTATTTTAAGTTTTTTATTTTTAGTGAAAACAAATATAGCAATAAAAATTATATATTCAAATGGAGAGTTTTTTGACCGTAGAGATTATTAGTAGATTTTTT
>KZ807299.1:400699-425807 GCA_000696205.2 Oncopeltus fasciatus | reverse complement strand
TATCAATTTCTCCAATTTTAGTAATGATAAGTTTGAATAACAATTTAATTTTTTTATAGAAAAAGTTTTAGTCCAATTTAATTTTATTCATTTTTATACGCTAATAGTGAATTCCTGTGATGTTATTTTGTATATTCTTTTTTTTTTCAATTAATAACTCTTTATGTTTTACATTATGTTATTTAACATCTTGTATTTTGATGACATTAACAATCATAAAATAAAAATAAAAAAATATAAAAAATACAGAAAAATAAGAAAGAACTTAGCGTGTACTTCGCTTAATAAAGAAGCTGCCCAATGGCAGAACTCCTAAATCTCTACAATACACAGGTTGTTTTTTTTTGTTTTTTGTTTTTTTTTCTCTTCATATTATTTTTTATGAAGTGTTGGTAATGAGAAGGTCACGAGGCCAATAACTGACTAAATTCTAAAAATTGGCTACACCACGAGTATAGCTTGCAACACCGAAGGGCAGCTTGGCCTCGAGCTGCATTAAACACGAAAATAGACAAAGGTTCCCCAGCCCTTGAGGAAGCGCTTTCGTGTCTCTCCTAATTACCAAGATTATAGAGAAAACCTACCAGAACTTAATCATCACGATAGTCATCCCAACTGTTAAAAATCTCATTTTTGTTAGTAAAGCAGGACATTCATAATGAAGCCTTTTTTCCCTATGAAGACTTACTTTTTTTTTTTTTCCCATAAACGCTTCTTCTGGGTTTGAAGAAAAGTTACTTTTTGCAGAGCTTTCGCACTTCATGCAACTGCGTCTTCAGGGCTGAATGTAGGAAGTAGAAACGATTTCTAATTTCAGCCTTGAAGAAGCCATCACATTATGTGCGAAAGCTCGGTAAAAAGTAACTTTTCTACATGACCAAGTCCGGTAGAATTATTGATAAATATTCCTGAAAGCGAAAGTGAACATTTTTTACTTTAGTTATAGTGAGAAGTAAGCATTACAGAAGGAGGTTTTTGTTGTGTTTTGATTTTTAAGTTATNACACCGAGGATATATATATATATATAAGTATTAAGGCAAACTGGCCCAGTAAGACTTGTTGCAGTACCTGAGTCTTAAGACTCATCACCGGAGTATTCAAAACAAGTCCTAACTCATCTCTGTAGATGCCGGAGAACTCATTAATAATGTACTGAGCCGCAGACTGCTATATCAATTGAGAATTGCTTTTATCAAAAATAAAAGCTTGCCCAGAACCATGTGTGATTACAATATGATGGTTAACTGTAGGGAGCCTCACCCCACCATGACCATAAATGCTTAAAAGGAACGTTAAATATTAAACAAAAAAAAAAATTAAGCTACTTTGTCAATAAACTTTTTATATAGTAAAATAAAACATATTAAAGCTATCAATATAAAATTACATAATAATAACTGAATTTTATCATTTTTGACCCACTAGAAACAGATCTCAGAGACCAGATCTACGTATTTTCACTTATTTTTAGTAACTACTAGCTGATGAAATTTGTTAAATATTGACATTGACATCTAATTCTTGATTAAGAATGTTGCAAATAACAATTCTTACATTTACATATTATCATATATATTGTAAAAACTACTGTCCAAGTAATTATGAATGCAATCCTTATCGTTTGATGGAGTATTTGAAATGTTAGAAACAAAATAGAAATAGAGGGGCCAGGATAGTTCATGGGATCCGTTCGGGTCTCTCAATTCTGTAGGGTACAAATCTCGCCCCGGGCATGCTTTTATCGATAAATACAAGCGTGTCCTGAGCCATGGATGTTTAGAATGATATGGCGACCTGCAGATTGCCCCTCCCTTAAGTGTCTGATGGAAGGCTAACACTTATACATATATATATATATATAGAAAAGAAAATGTAGGTTAGTGGACGATATATATATAGATATTTGTGTGTGTAAATATAATTTTTGATAGAGAAGCTATAATACCCAATTTCCTGTCATGACTTCTACATGATTAGCTTGGTTTCTTTAAGAGTAATCAGCTAAAGGGTATCGAACTTATGCAAAACAAAAAATTACTCAAAAATCAAAATGAAATATTAGAACTATACACACATACATATTGGCCGAAGGCGACAAATGAAATGCGAACATATTCAGACAAGATTACAACAGCAGGAAGAATAATTGTACAGTAGACAAAAAGGAATGCAAAGTATAAAATGGGAGCGAGAGAAGACAGATTTTACCAACGTTTCTGCCGACTAGAATAGAGAAGTGTTTGTTGAGGGCGAAGAGGTCCATTCCCTTGTTTGTTCAGCGGAATAGAGGAACCTCCATGTTTCTGGAGAGCTTCAGAATAAAAATAACGTTTGGCCTCAAAGCCCTCAGAAATACTAACTATAATGTGTATCCGCCACGAACACCTCACTTGTATTTAGTCATTTTTCATATATGTCATTAGATATTACAATATGAATACTATTAACTAATTAAATTAATAAAAAAGTGTTTGATTCATACAGTATCCATAAAAAATGTAACATCAGTTGACATCAGAAAAAAATTAAAACTAAATTTAACTATTTTTTTATTAATTTTAATTTTTGCATCTTTGGAAACATGTTATAAGTCGTTAAGCACACTTCTAACTGAGTTTTTTTTGTTTTTTTTCTTTTTTAAACTTTATTATTAATTACTTTCTACATGTTTTGTATCTAGTAATGTGCTGCTAATATTCACAGTATAAATTAATTAAAAAAAAATAAATTAAAAGAAACAAACAATAAAAATAAACAGATAAATAAATAAATAAGAAAAAATATATATAAAANCCCAGAAGTTGGGACGTAGCTCAGAGTAGCGAGGACTCTATTTGTGACTGATGAGACAGTGGGGGTGACACCTTGCTGTGACGAGCCGACATCGATACTCTCTGCATTCCTTCCAAGTACACTCCCGGCGTATCCTCCAAAGAGGGAACTAGCCAAGAGAAGGGCTAGGAGATTAACCCCTAGAAGGATCAATAACCTTGAAACTGTGCCATGCCTCCACTTGCCCTGCACCACGTCAGTCTTCCACAGTATCAGTCCTCACATACACGTTTACATAGTTTCCGTAGTATACACTCCCAGAAGTTGGGACGTAGCTCAGAGTAGCGAGGACTCTATTTGTGACTGATGAGACAGTGGGGGTGACACCTTGCTGTGACGAGCCGACATCGATACTCTCTGCATTCCTTCCAAGTACACTCCCGGCGTATCCTCCAAAGAGGGAACTAGCCAAGAGAAGGGCTAGGAGATTAACCCCTAGAAGGATCAATAACCTTGAAACTGTGCCATGCCTCCACTTGCCCTGCACCACGTCAGTCTTCCACAGTATCAGTCCTCACATACACGTTTACATAGTTTCCGTAGTATACACTCCCAGAAGTTGGGACGTAGCTCAGAGTAGCGAGGACTCTATTTGTGACTGATGAGACAGTGGGGGTGACACCTTGCTGTGACGAGCCGACACCGATACTCTCTGCATTCCTTCCAAGTACACTCCCGGCGTATCCTCCAAAGAGGGAACTAGCCAAGAGAAGGGCTAGGAGATTAACCCCTAGAAGGATCAATAACCTTGAAACTGTGCCATGCCTCCATTTGCCCTGCACCACGTCAGTCTTCCACAGTATCAGTCCTCACATACACGTTTACATAGTTTCCGTAGTATACACTCCCAGAAGTTGGGACGTAGCTCAGAGTAGCGAGGACTCTATTTGTGACTGATGAGACAGTGGGGGTGACACCTTGCTGTGACAAGCCGACATCGATACTCTCTGCATTCCTTCCAAGTACACTCCCGGCGTATCCTCCAAAGAGGGAACTAGCCAAGAGAAGGGCTAGGAGATTAACCCCTAGAAGGATCAATAACCTTGAAACTGTGCCATGCCTCCATTTGCCCTGCACCACGTCAGTCTTCCACAGTATCAGTCCTCACATACACGTTTACATAGTTTCCGTAGTATACACTCCCAGAAGTTGGGACGTAGCTCAGAGTAGCGAGGACTCTATTTGTGACTGATGAGACAGTGGGGGTGACACCTTGCTGTGACAAGCCGACATCGATACTCTCTGCATTCCTTCCAAGTACACTCCCGGCGTATCCTCCAAAGAGGGAACTAGCCAAGAGAAGGGCTAGGAGATTAACCCCTAGAAGGATCAATAACCTTGAAACTGTGCCATACCTCCTGCACCGCGTCAATCATCCACGACCAAGTATCTGAAGAGACGGAAAGTCTGGACGAGTGGAAAACTCATCAATCCACCAATACAACGGAATGTTTCCTTCTGGAGAAATTGCAAAAATCCGCATCTTTTGAGCGAGATTTTCAATGGTTTGAAATCATTTATTCACACCGAGGATATATATATATATATAAGTATTAAGGCAAACTGGCCCAGTAAGACTTGTTGCAGTACCTGAGTCTTAAGACTCATCACCGGAGTATTCAAAACAAGTCCTAACTCATCTCTGTAGATGCCGGAGAACTCATTAATAATGTACTGAGCCGCAGACTGCTATATCAATTGAGAATTGCTTTTATCAAAAATAAAAGCTTGCCCAGAACCATGTGTGATTACAATATGATGGTTAACTGTAGGGAGCCTCACCCCACCATGACCATAAATGCTTAAAAGGAACGTTAAATATTAAACAAAAAAAAAAATTAAGCTACTTTGTCAATAAACTTTTTATATAGTAAAATAAAACATATTAAAGCTATCAATATAAAATTACATAATAATAACTGAATTTTATCATTTTTGACCCACTAGAAACAGATCTCAGAGACCAGATCTACGTATTTTCACTTATTTTTAGTAACTACTAGCTGATGAAATTTGTTAAATATTGACATTGACATCTAATTCTTGATTAAGAATGTTGCAAATAACAATTCTTACATTTACATATTATCATATATATTGTAAAAACTACTGTCCAAGTAATTATGAATGCAATCCTTATCGTTTGATGGAGTATTTGAAATGTTAGAAACAAAATAGAAATAGAGGGGCCAGGATAGTTCATGGGATCCGTTCGGGTCTCTCAATTCTGTAGGGTACAAATCTCGCCCCGGGCATGCTTTTATCGATAAATACAAGCGTGTCCTGAGCCATGGATGTTTAGAATGATATGGCGACCTGCAGATTGCCCCTCCCTTAAGTGTCTGATGGAAGGCTAACACTTATACATATATATATATATATAGAAAAGAAAATGTAGGTTAGTGGACGACCTTTTCAACTGTCGTTACATAAGCAAATGTATTTGCCCATGACAAGGTGGAAGTCTGTCATGATCCGAATATAGACTGATGAAGAACTTGCTTTCACTCGACGAGGAAAACAGTGCCTAGGAACGGCAGTGAAAGTCATTTTGGTGCCGGAGATAAATTATGCGAATGAACGCCGACAAGAAATGGACAGTCCCAGTCATTCCTCTTGGGGGGAATACGAGGCGAGTCGCCTCCTCAACGAAACCATACCTCCACTTAATAAAAAAAGGAAAGTTGTTTTTTTTATAATGCACAAAATGAAGAATATTTATTTTTTACATTTCTGTTTTACCTATGTCTAAGTGGCGTCACAGTCAGCCGAACCTTAGTCTCTTCGACAACTCTTGCTAATTCCTCTCGATGCATTGCTTTTGCCTTCTTTCTCCCACGCATCGTCCAACTAAGTTTTTAAAAGCTTCATTTACTTTTTAAATACACAAAAAATTAATTTTACGTATAAGGCATATTAAAATTGAAAAGGAAAATTAAAAAATTAAAAATTCAAGAAGATGAGATTCTTGTTTCCTTCTATGTAAAAAGTTTATTTTACTCAGTGACACTTAATTTGAGTTTAAATATGTAGATGAGGAATGGAAAAATATAAAACTATTTACTTTTTTGATAAGTATACTTTTTTAAAAACTTTAAGATTAATTTATAACATTAATTTTTAAAATATGATTAGTGTTTTACAGGCAAATTACTGGTGCGCAAATGGAAGATCTTTCTAANGCTTCCATTGGTTTCAGACCGAGGTAAACAATGGACATCTTGAGACAAATTTTAAGATGCAAATAATTGCCTTATAATCTGTATGATGAGTAAGTTGAGGAAATGAAAGAGTCATTAACAAGACTTCTAATCTTGAAGTACTCCTATTCTAAAAAGACTATACATTAAGGATTAATTCTTTAACTAAGTTTTGAGCTAATTAATATATATTTTTTTTTTTTTTTGCATGATTGAAATATCAAAAGCCTTAAAGGGGGAAGAGAAATAACAGTGAGAAAATATAGCTTCGTGTAAAATATACTACCTTAATAGATGGAGCTTAACCTGGAGCACTATGTACTTGGAAAAATTTTAAAGTAAATAAATATTACCATAAGATATACTGTTTAAATAAGTTTTGGTTTCTCTAAAACATTATAAACATTAGACATCAATTTTACCAAATTACCTTTGTGTCAGATTCATGTGCCTGTTTAAGGAGGTTAAAAAGAGACAGGAACATGGGCTCAAGAAAGTCCAGAAATGAGTCTAGATTAAACTCAAAGTCATCCACTACAGTTCTAACTGTGTTGGCCGCAGTGAGCCTCACCACCATGTCCTCCTCAGGACTTAGCAGCTTCATCATATCTGCATAGACACTGGGATACAGTTCACTTGACATCCTTACTCCTGTCCACATCCCAATTAGCCAAGCAACCCGACGCCTTATGATACGGTAGTTATTCTCCACTACTGTCAACTCTGACTGGAGATTAGCCGAGTACCAGTCATCAAAGTTAATCTGCAAAGAAAAGAAAACGATTAAAAGTCCTATGTTTTCTAATCCATACAGTTTTGTTTTGTTTTTTTATCTTTATTCATTACATTCTGCTAATAAACATCTTGTACTTTAATGGCATAATATAATAGTCTTATAAAAAAAAATTAAGTAAATAAAATCAATTAAATGTCACATTGCAGGGAGAAGGGGCCCATTGATCCCACTCTCAATAAATTTACGCGTCAAGGCCCAAGAAGACATCTTCGTTTATTCGTCGGGGAGAATTATAGCGGTTGGAATCCGACGACAGGGATATGGTATTTGGATTAGGGTGAAATGGAAGCTTGTTGTGGAAAAGTGTAGCCGGTGAAATAAGTTCTTGTACGAAAGGAATGTGAAAGTCGTGATGAAGGTTAGAGTTGGAGATATAATATGGAGAGTTTGCAATTTGTAGAGCTTTAGTAATTTTTTTTTTTCAACTTTTATTTATTTATTAGATTTCTGTTAAGATAAAAACATTTTGTAATTTGATTTAAAATATCAAATGCCTATACACCTTAAATTGCTGATACACCATACTGTTATATTAATATTAAAATTAACTAAAAATAACAAAACAACAATTGCAAGAGGATAGAAAGTGTTAATAATTTTATGGCTGAAAGATTTGAACGCTCTTCTTAATTTTAAAAGCATTAAAATCTTTCAATAGAAGGCAAATGAGGTTTCAAATAATACATTCATGATTAGATTAATAGTAGCAAAAGACGCAGCTCGTAGCTCTTGATGGATTAAGGGGTAGGAAACCCCTTACAATTATCGGATATGCTATTTGCAGTACTTCAGAGTAGGCAGGATTGTAGGGTAGCGCCTAAGAGCTTGTCAAAGGGACTGAGTTTCTGGAATGGTAGATACCAGCAATTACTTCAGCATTTCCGAGTATATTACATTATTGCAACAAGATTCTGGTATGTAGAAACATGAGTGTATAGTTTTAAAGATAATGACAATCTTTTATTTATTCAAATGATGGATTTTATGAAAGAACTATTTAAAAATTAGAAATTTTTCCATTAATATCAATATTTGTTAGTCCAGGAAACGCCACGTAAATTAAATGTTAAATAAGTTTTAGTGAATTTCCCTCAAGAAATTTTTTTTTACTTCATAGTTTTGTATCAAGTAAATACATTCTTGAGTCTGAGATATATTGATTACTTTCTTTGTAGAGTACGACGACAAAAACTCTTCTTGTTTAAATAATAACTCCTACGATAAATACAAAATTCCATCCCCTCTAAATATATCTGTATATGTGTATAAATTGTTAAGTCTAGAGCCTTACATTTATTTCTAATATTTCTTTCCTGTAAAGAAAATATTAAAGTTAGACATGGCCATTCATTGAATTTCTCTTTGTTAATCTCCAACAGAAGTCTAATAATACTCAGCGGTCAGTAAAAAGTTTTGTTTACTATAGTTTTAAAATAACGAGATTATTTTTCATCTTGGCTACGTTTCGGTTTATTATTTATTATTATTCATGACATTTATTACCAAAAACCTTCCCATGTAACAAGAAGCATGTAACAAGAGAATCAGAACTATACGGGAAGGGGTCAATTGAAGGATGCCAGATGCTTCCTTGCTTCTGAAAAGGGAATTGGGTTTACTCCGAAATAACTATTAGACTAGTCTAGGCCTGCCTCGGCCCCACAAAGTTTTAAAAGCAGCTCGCCAGCGGCCCCCGAGTCAGTGATAATTTATTGTTACTCAGTGGCAGATTCCGTGTCAGATCGTTTGTCTCAGAGCTTCAGACTGTTTGTAGCCTTTGCAGTACCGGTAACAATGTAGTGAAAAGTGTCAGTAATAAACAAGTTATTTTGAGGCTTCTTCGCAAATGATTACTGGCTGAATCAAGGTAAATGATTTCCTCTTGAAAGTTATCCATAATGACTAGTGTACTAACATCCTGTCACGTTAATGCCCAATCCCTTTCTGCTCCCTTTGACAAATTTCAAGAATATTTCAATCGAAACTTTTTCCATGACATTTCCGTTTGTGAAACCTGGCCTTCCCCAACCTCCCCTTACAATTAATCAGCACCCAATCTCCTTTCATTCCTCAGTCAAAAACCTTGGCATTATTCTATACCAAACCCTATCATGGAAACCTGATATTTCACAGATTTCCCGCCGCTGTTTCTCCACTCTTCAACAATTTTGTCGCTCTAGTCATCTCCTGCCTCGTAAAATTCGTACTCTCCTTGTTTCTCATCGGAGAACTAGAGGATATGCTTAAGCTTCTGCTAAACTGTATCATCAGGTTTGTCTTTGGTTCTCCGAGGAGCGCCCACGTTACAAAGCTGTACTCCGAGACAGAATGTTTATACCCTTCTTACCTTAGGCAATATTTCCTTGGTTCTCTCGTCTATCAAGTCATATTTTTCCATTCCCCTCTCTACCTCTATGATCTTTTAACTTTCAAATCCTCAGTACTTTCCCGCCCCACCCGTTCTCGACTTACCGACCTATATCTTCCCCCTTACAAATTTGCTGCATTTAGTCGCTCTTTCCTCATCAGATCTTGCAGGCTCTGGAACTCGATCCCTCTAAATATTCGTCACTCTTCCTCGCTCGTATCAATCAAATATCAGCTAATTCAACATCTCCTCTCTGTGCAAGTGTGTATCAGGAACTGCTAAACTGTTTCTTGTTTATTTTTTATTTGTATCGTGATTAATTGTTATTTTATTAGTTTTAAGTTTTATTGTTTTTTCTTGTGTAGCACACATTTTCTTTTTGTGCATCTATTTTTATTATTATTGTATTTCTAAGTTTTTTTATTTTCATTACTTATTTTTGAAATTTCCATACTTGTAAAATAAGTTNTATTAGTCTATTGTTTATTTGTACCTTTTTATTTTTATTGTTGCAACTAGGTCAGAATCAGCTACACTATCAGCTGTGACCTCTTTGTTATTCAAGGGGACTTATGTCCCAGAATAAAATTTATCTTTCTTTCTTTCTTTCTGTCAAAATAAGCATATTTATTTATTTGTACATATCAGTAATTAGCTGTAAGTCATTTCTATATTCTATATATTTATTAATTTATTAGTTAGTAAAGACAGTAGGTACTATTTTTAACTGTAATTAGTATGTGTAATTAATCTGTTATAATAAATTAACTTCAATTTATCTTTGTTATTAATTTTTATTTACCCTTAACCCATAACAATACGTCCAAAAATACCCTTCTCACGGTAAAATATCTCGTCTAAATGAAATAAAACACTTATAATGCACCAAATAAAAAGACAAAGAGCAAAAAAAAAAAAAGTTTTTGGAATGATGTTGCCTTTAAATTTAGTAAAATTACATGGAGCGTTCTGAGTAAAGAGATCCAATTTGCCTAAAGTGATGCTTGGCCCCTTTCATTGACGAATTTAAAATGCTTTCTGGAGCCAGATAAGCATCAAAATGGTCAGCCCGTGGTTAACTGGCCAACCTCTGACGTCATAGGAGCGTGGAAGGCGAATTTTCCGATTTACTCAGCAGGTGGATGTGTGGGAGAGATTTTTGGGCTGATTTCCTGTCCTTTAATCACAGTATAACCTACCCTACAGGAGTAGGGGTTATATGATACTATTCCAGTATGAACAAGTCATGAAAATTTGATCCAAGTGGAAACACGTCCCCTCTCGCCTTCATGATAGCCCTGAAGATGGCTTTCAGTGTAAGCCGAAACGAAGGTAGATAATAAAATAATACATTTTTTTAAATTGTATTTTTTTTTGGATCAACCTTGACCGAACATCAACAAAAATTCTTTACTAGTTATCAGATTACTTCGCAGAATTTTGCGTACAGTTGTTAAATTAACATAAGTTTTAAAATGTTGATACATTTGTAAGCAAATGCCTTAAAGAAAAAATATAGGATTAATCAATTAGTTGGTACTTTCTCTTGTAGCAGTGTTTGAAGGGACTCAGTGTCATGACGTCACTTACCATAGAGAGAAACAGGCTGCCAATTTATCCCTGGTGCTATTTTTTTATATTTTTTTGTTTTTAATAATTTAATTTATCTTATTAATTTATTCAAGATTAATTATTTTTCTTATTTTAATTTTTAGGTAATATATATTTATTAGCGAACAGTGATAAATCGGTTGTAACCTTCCATCTCGTAAAAGGTTGATTATTATTTTTGTGTTCCTCGCGACCATTTGGACTCCTCTTTACGGCTTATGAACTTGTGCTGATAATTTCTGCAAGATATATTTGAAATTTTGTCTTTTTTGGGTGATTTATTTAACCTATCCGGACACGTACTAAACTCTGAATAATATCCTCCATAAGCTAAATGAATTTATTAAGAGCCGTGAAACCGGAGTTATTTCCCCGAGGCGCTCTGAGACAGTACGACTAAAATAAAAACATACTGATTAAAAAATAAATACAAATCAGAAGAAATTCTTTATTCCAGTATAAGTTTTGAGGAGTGGGCGAGAGTGTATAGTGGCGCGGGCGAGCGGTGTAGACGAGCACTAGACGCAGTGTGTGGGCGCAAGCGCCAGGCCGCCGCGGGCATCCAAGCCCGCAAGCACACACAGACACAGCCCTCTGCCAGCCTCGCATCTCCACACGCCCCCTTGCCCCGTGAGTACCCGAGGACACTTACTTACAACACTCCGAGGACCACCGACTTCCTCCAGCCGACAATTGTCCAAAGTGCTTTTACAGTGTATAAAATGACATATGTACATTCAAAGCACCCGGTTTAGACAATAGTAGAAGACCCGGAATTTCCTCGGAAATAAGAATTATTATAGCTTTGTCAATTTCTCAAAGGCGATAGCAATCAAGTTGCTTCACTTTATAGCTTACAATGTAATCGGCAGTTCAATCAAAACATTAACAATGTATTAATTACCTTTAGAACATTGTTAATAGTACCAATCAGTACTAAATATAAATTGATATTTAATATTTACATTTTTCATAAAAAACTTTAACTTTTGACGTTTTAATTAAGGATGAAGTCAGAATTTTGACGTAAGAAGTAAAAACTTTTCACCAATTCTTTTGAAAGAGATTGGACAGCCTCCTTAGACATGGCTGCATGAGAGTGCGCACATTTTCAAATCTCCCGCCAGGCGCCCCTCCACCTACCAAATGATATTATCCTCCCCTTTTAGTAGCGTGCCCGTTATTTCGCAAATGACTATCGATCGTTAACCACCCTTAAATGTGGGAACTGTCCATCGCTCTGGGGTAATTACTGACTCTCTCCCTCCACCCCCCACCCACCACTTCCCTGGCCTATACATTTCTTACATGTTCATCTAAACATATTTATCAGAGTAGTAATAGTGAAGTGGTCAAAGAAAAATTTGTAGTTTTATTATAATTACTTTATATTTTCATACAGACAAACTAATAATATTTTTATTTTCACCTTTCATCTTTCATGATTAGTTGCTCAGTAATTTTCTTACATGTATTCCATAAGATTAAACTGTTGGGAACCACGCAGTAGTAGTGATTACATTCCTTCTAACAAATTTTCCAAGGTGCTGAGTTTTAATTTATGTGAATGTTTTCAGTTTGAATAGAACAGTCGATTGAGTTCCACTTGCGCACTCATATAAGCCTATTAAGACCAAGAGAGATGACTTGAGAAGCAATTAATTATTAATTAATTAATTAATTATTACTGGAAAATTATTGCTGGCAAATAATTCTACCATAAAACAGAAAGAAATGTAAAGTATTTTTACAAACATTTTTGTAGAAGTGACTGGGATGAATATTTGAGATAATCTGAAGGAAGAATATCTCCCTCAGGTATGCGATAAATGGGTCTGAAAGAAGCTTATCAGTGTGATTCGGCTGTCAAAGACACCCTTAACTAGGGCAGGCCGGAGTCAACATTACTTTCGTCGAGCTAGTTTTGTCTCTGCTAATGTTTATTTTATTAGACGCTTATAATATTGTATTTTTAAAAAAATGCATACTATGTTAGAGTACTTCATAAGAATTTATTGTAATTGGAAATTTTTCACAGCAGTTTATTTTTGATTTTCGAGTTAACTTTAGCCTTCGTTTCTAAGATTTAGCCGACAGCCTGGGAGTCGGAAAAACTCACCCCTCGCTGGCGTACTCTCCACTGAGGAATCTACACAAGGAAAGGGCGAGGAGGTCCCCCCCTAGAGGGATCAATAACCTTGAAACTGTGCCATGCCTCCACTTGCCCTGCACCACGTCAGTCTTCCACAGTATCAGTCCTCACATACACGTTTACATAGTTTCCGTAGTATACACTCCCAGAAGTTGGGACGTAGCTCAGAGTAGCGAGGACTCTATTTGTGACTGATGAGACAGTGGGGGTGACACCTTGCTGTGACGAGCCGACACCGATACTCTCTGCATTCCTTCCAAGTACACTCCCGGCGTATCCTCCAAAGAGGGAACTAGCCAAGAGAAGGGCTAGGAGATTAACCCCTAGAAGGATCAATAACCTTGAAACTGTGCCATGCCTCCATTTGCCCTGCACCACGTCAGTCTTCCACAGTATCAGTCCTCACATACACGTTTACATAGTTTCCGTAGTATACACTCCCAGAAGTTGGGACGTAGCTCAGAGTAGCGAGGACTCTATTTGTGACTGATGAGACAGTGGGGGTGACACCTTGCTGTGACGAGCCGACATCGATACTCTCTGCATTCCTTCCAAGTACACTCCCGGCGTATCCTCCAAAGAGGGAACTAGCCAAGAGAAGGGCTAGGAGATTAACCCCTAGAAGGATCAATAACCTTGAAACTGTGCCATACCTCCTGCACCGCGTCAATCATCCACGACCAAGTATCTGAAGAGACGGAAAGTCTGGACGAGTGGAAAACTCATCAATCCACCAATACAACGGAATGTTTCCTTCTGGAGAAATTGCAAAAATCCGCATCTTTTGAGCGAGATTTTCAATGGTTTGAAATCATTTATTCACACCGAGGAAGTTAATGAAGATTTAAATTAAATGCATATTTTTATTTGGTAGGTGAGAATTGGAAGAGTCACTTGCCAATTTACCATATAATATTTCTGCCATTTGAGCTTTTTCTATTCCTATTTCTATATTTTCCCAATGTTATTCCAGCCTTTTTTACTTTACTTAATTGCCTCATCTCCAGGTTAACTTTATGACATTCAATTTTCTGTCATAATAGTAATAAAATATGTGCCTTTTTCTAAGCACTTTTTAAAATTTGTTTTTGAGAGTTATCATTTTTTTGTATTTATTTTACCTTTTATTTTTCAATACTTTTAGCTCATTCTCTCAGGTCTTGCAAAGGGTTGCCTAAAAAGTAAAGTAAACAAAGAAGAAGAAAATCCTCCAAATCAAATTTAAAATTGTCGAATTGTGTGTTTAGGAAAAAGCACATATTTTATGACTATTATGACAGCAAATTGAATGATAACCTGAAAATGAGCCAGACAAAAGAAGGAAAAGGCTCGAAACGTCAAACACAGGAAAAATATACAAATAGGAAGAAAAAAAGCTCAATTGGCAGAATTTTTATTTTTTAAAATGCATATTTATTTATACCAATTGTTTAATAGTCACCAAAGCACATAAACGTGGTCAAAATAATTTCTTAAAATTCTGTATTTAGGGTAAATTTCTACCCTTTACGCTTCCATTGATATTCTGCAACGATCTAATATTTATTTTAATATTGTTAATACAATTTTTCTGGGGAAAATAACAAGACCTCAAGTACAGTAGAATGTTTGTATTTATCCAAATTGTGGTTCTAGATTTGAACATAAAACCACAATAGCTATGGTTGGTTGAGCTAACTGATACCAATGTAAATTATTAACGGTCTGTCGGTTTAATCTCTCTACAACCGTCCTCATGGAATGAAATGTTATGGAAGCGATTCTGGTTCTTTATAAAGGGATAATTAAAAAAAATTACTTATTAACAATAAGTAATTAAGCCAATTCATATTAGGTTTATAATTAAAAATTAATATATTAATTATTATGTGTAGCTTATAAGTATTAATTAAGATAATTTCTATTAAGATACAATTGAAGTCTTATTTAGACAACCTAAAATTAACTTAAAAAGTTCTCAAAATAAATTCATTACTAAATGAAGTTTGAAATAAGGTTGCATCAATGGTTCACTCACTTTCATAGTCGGCGAATTCTCCTAGAGCCAGTTAACCATCAAAAGGCTTAAGATTTATTACGTAATATAATTAGGTCATACGAGACCTATGATTATTATTATTATGACCTAGATTATTGTACAATAGGTATTCTCAAGCCTAGGTATTTTAAAATGTTGCATATTTTTTATCCATCTTTTATTTTCCTTCAAAAATAAGGAATAACATCTCGAAAAATTGTGAAATTACTGAACTTAAAGTCCATATTAGTATCACTTCATTCACTCACTAAGTATTTAGTACTATTCGATTATATTAAAAGTTATAATTCTATGACACATAAAATATTTTGACGAGTGATTTTATTTCAAAGCAATTTGAATCCAATGTAGAAAGTTTCGTATTTGAGATAAACAAGTTCCAAAACTAAGAAGAATTTAAAAAGTGTTAAATGTACAGACTGCTTAGAGTACAATCGAACAATATTAAAAATTTATGATCAGATAAAATGAAATTTTTTTTATTAAAAAAATCTATAAAATTATTGTTTTATATATTGGGCATTTACCATTAGTAACATAATTGCTAAATATTCAATTGCCTATTAACAAATACCTTCACAGATGCGCTTATATTCTGATTTTATAGTTCTGGAACTAATTTTTTTAAAAATAATCTAAAAGGTTATTTCCACCACCAATGAATATAGAACTGTCATACCTTCCATTGTCCGTCTTCATTGGTTTCTGCAAACCATCTGTTGGCCAGCGCTTTCGGACATTGTCCATCTTCTGGCCGAATACATGCGTTCACTGTCACTGTCTGTATTCAACTACTAATTTTTTTTTCTTACTTAAATAAAAAAGTTTCTGCCCCACTTTACATTTCTCTACCACTTAACATAAAACAAATAAATTTCAAATTTAAATAATAACTAAAAAAAAAAAAATAGTTACAGAACTATAAAGTCAGAATATGGGCGCACCTGAGAGGGCATTTTTTAATAGGCAATTAAATATTTAGCAACTATGTTTCAAATTATGTGAGGGTTAATTGGGCCATTGGGTATTTAGGGATTTTGTTGAGTATATGTTTACAAGGCTATGGTATCAGGTAAGAAAAGGGAATATTTTACTTAAATAAAGAGTAGAACAATCATTATTTTATTAGTAAAATGAAGCTAAAAAAACAACAAAATTTATTTGTTTATATTTACTCTTAAATTAAATCCACATATCATTGTTATTATCTACATTCTTGTTCTGATATTCACGCTCTAGTTGTTCCATTGTGGATGGGTATTTCCTTTATTCATTTGTTGTTTTAATAATGAGGAAGTAAAAAGAGAGAGAGAGAAAAAAAAGCCAATCAGCATTCAGCTATTGACTACTTGTTCACTTTGACAGGTGCATTAATATACAATTCGGCAATAAGTGTACAAGTTGGTATGCGTTTTTCTCCATTCGAAGGTTGCTTTCATAAGCCTGGGAGACATGCACTTACAAGAATACACCAACCATAGATCTCAAAGAGAATAGTAAATATCATAGAAGAGTTGCTTGGGGTCACAAAGACCTCTGCCCTTGAACTAGTTTTTACGAAGGCATTTCACATTAGTCACATGAGTCTATAGGAAGAGAATTGATCCATTGCTTATCATTTTACGATTTCTATGAGCGATATATAAGTTGAAGTGGAAAGTGGAATAATAGTAGGAGACAATAATATAAAATATATCTCCAATAACATAAATCAGTTCTCACGGACCTGAGATTTAAATAAAATTATAAATTTCTGTGAAAAATTAAATTGACTGGACGTACAGAAAAATCAAACTATTTAGAAACGTTCATTCAAAAAAGTACGTGATGGTACTTAGATGTTTTCGCCTTCTAAAATTTAGGATATTTATATTTTTTAGCTGTATTATTGTTGAAAGTATCAACAATAAGGATCCAAAGAATTTCTGGTATGTCTTTTATTAATCACCTTACAGAAATTAAATAGAACTAATGAGGAAAATATATGAAACATCAAAACCAATTTAACCATAAAATATATCATTTAGTTTCGTAAAATAAAATGTAATAATAAAAACTGGGGAGGGAAAAAAATGGGAGTTGTGTGAAAAAAAAAAGAAAAAAAAATATTCCGAGCTTACTGATGCATACCCCTAATTAGGCTCTCTGTTGTTTGAAAACGAAACGTCAGCCTATATTTTTGTACCCCCTGAATAAACTCTGGATATGCAGTTTCAATGTATAATAAAGAAAAAATAACGAGCTTGCCCCATATGTAGATATCCTAAAACGCTTCTCAAAAAAACGGAATCCCCACAGGAAAATATAAAGAATTCCTATAAATAACATAACCCAAAGGAAAAATTTAACTTAAATAATATAAATAGATAGAAAATTTTTTTTTTTAAATCAATTGAAGGACACTTCTAGTTGGAGTCTAATGGAATTAATATCAATAAAGCCATATCCTCGATATACTTATGTTTTAAGATATATTAAAGTACAGAAAACAAAATGTGTACACCATATAATTAAAATTTATAGCTAGTTACTACCTTGCATGATTTCGGATTTCGTTCAATATTAAAAGAATTTTGAGAATAATATTTTATGATTCTTTTGTATCAGACTCTTTGTATTTGAACGAATCTATCATTTCCTTCTTTTTCGTCTAATATTTCTGCATCCTCTTAAACTTTCTCTTTCGAGATGGTGGGTTTCGGTCTAACTTTTGAATTGGCCTCTTCTATCGTAAAATGACTCTTTTGTCATGTGCAATTCCCTTTAATTGAAAATAATATTTTAACAGTTACTTTCCTGATAAAAATAGCTTAATTTTAATAAATTCTTAAACGGAGAAATCACTGATAAATTACTTAGTTAGTGGAATCTACAACTAATTTTAATCATTCAATTTTACATTAATTAAAAAGTCATCAGGATTAGAGTAAGCAGTTGGTGGGGGGGGGGGGGGGGGGAGAAGTAGAAGTGTGCATGCATATCTGTGTTCCAATATTGAAAAAGCGGACAAAAATGGGTTAAAAAAATTAGTAAAGTTAATAATGTCACGGAAAAAGTGAAAAATAAAAAAACGTTTGGTTATTTTTCACTGTACGCTGCACTGAGCAGACTAAGAGATTTTCAGGGAACCCAGACATGATCCTAGTAGGTCTTCAGTTGTTGTCCTCAAATTCCGTTCTCGCATGACTCTTTGCACTTGACTTGCATGCCGGTGACTGTCAACCTTACCGATTTCATGGTGCTTTAGACCCCTTCATAAAGCCCCTAAAGAAGGGTTCTTTAGCTAAAGGTACGCTAGTCGATAGGATTTCAGCGTCTGATACTACATCAATTATATCCTTATACCTAAGAAATTCCATCACAATCATCAAATTGAAAAAATTGGCCACCAATTGACTCTGGTATTTATCAAATATGTATAAAACATCTAACTATTTAGCTTAATCTAAAAAAGTGCAAATATATAATAAAAATTGTAATAAAGGGGAAGAAGATCACCATCTATAATAAGTTAATGTGTGGATAAGTGCTTATGAAAAAGCACATTATATTTTATATGACAATTAGGACAGCACTTTAAATGTTTAAAAAGTTGAACCTGAAGATGAACCAATTAAAAGAAAAAAAAATTCAAAAAATCGAGAAATAATGTATGAAAAATAAACTAATTTAGGAAGAAAAAAAAAGCTCAGAATTATTATAAATAAGTATAAAACATCAAACCATTAGTTAATAACTAAATATTTCAGCTTTATCTAGATGTATAGAATTAGATGGAATTACTTAACGCAGTGACATTGATAAAGAACTAGGGATGAATGCCTAGTGTACTTCATATTTTCACTGCCTGATATAGTCGGCTAAAAAAAAAAATATTGCAATTATTGAATCTTCCCATTTGTCAAAATATTCTAGCCTTATGCCTTTATGCATTTTATCTTTGCAGGTCGAATGGACTTTGCTCGGAGTTAGAGTAGGTCCGAGCTAGAAGTAGACACTTCTCTTCAGGAGTTGGATGTGTGGTAAGTGGTCTTCTAATGTTATTTATCGCCTTTTACTACATCTATTTATTACCTAATTGTTTCGAAAAGTTCAAAAATGTTAGAGAAAATAAAGTTGTTACTCTTAGAGTGCACACACGCACACACGCACGCACACACACACACACACACACACACACACACATACGCATACACACACACACACATCGGATACATACATGCTTATAAGCTAACACATAATATTTCACCGATATAAGGTATCTAGATGTTACAGTATGTTCTACTAGGTCTTATATCGTATAACCTAAGCATTTATAATTTTAGGAATTTTTATTTCACTTGTGAAGAGCCATAAAACTGTCGGTTTTTGGATGCATTTTTTGATGTTTTAACAATCTTCAAGTTTTCACAAGGGTATAACTCTGAAGTACTTATCAGAGTACTGCAGGAAATTATAGCATATAAAATTAAATGCCTGTTAAAGCAATTTTCTATACTTATCAGGATATTATGAGTTTGATAGTGATTCTGCTAGAGGGCGCGGCAGTGCACTTTCATAATTCCCTTGTGCACCATTGCCTCCTCACCATATAGTAGCGCCTTCTAGCAATTGTCTCCGTGGTTTACAGACCGATGCCATTGTCCCCTCAGTGTAAAGTTACCTGTTAATTTATTATCTTAACTTTCATTGTTTTCTATAGAGGTTTAAACTATCGTTTTTCTAATGATAATGGAAATTTTTCTAACATTAGTCGTCAAACTTCGCTTCTTGAAATTATTGAATTATGGCAGTTCAGTAAATTACAGGGTATAAAGATTTCCATATGGGGCGCCAGGCTAGCTCAGGGGATCCGTACGGGTCTCGCAATCCTGACGCCGCGGGTTCAAATCCCGCCCAGGTCAATCTTTTATTTATAATATAGAAGCTTGTCCTGAGCCATGGGTGTTTAGAATGGGGTGGCAACCTTGTAGATAGCCCCTCCCTCCAATGACCCTTAGTGGTTGCAAGGGAGGCTAACCCAGCAAAAAAAAAAAAAAAAAAAAAGATTTCCACATAGCAGTGAAGCGGGAATCTTGAACCAGGCGAGATCCGTTCTCTTTAGTGAAATTTAAGTGGAAATAGCTCTGTACATTGATTTTTAAAACCAAAGTAACGGCCGGCGATCCGAGGAACGTCGAAAATTGTGGTAAGTGGATTTTCAAATTCTTGACCTTTCTTGCTCCGCCAATTATATTTGTGAGTTTACCTTACAGTCCACAATCTTATTTGTTTCGTTTGTAGTTTTAGCCAACACCTCACAATATTCATATAAGTCTCTTTCTTCATCGTGTATTCCTTTTCATGCAAAAATATATTTTTAAGGTAACAATTAGAACTTTATGGCAATGGTCTGTACCTTTATGAACCTTGCAGAACGCCCTTATTAAAAAAAAATTATTTAATGTATACAGGAATAATAATGTATGATAACTTCGAGTAAAATCTATTGATAAACAAACAATTATTGCTTAGTATTGGCTTGACGAAAAAAAATTTTACTAATTAGTCTGGATTCGCCAAAATGAATAATTTTTATTCAGCATGGTTATCGTTAATAACCTTTCCCAAATTTTATATTGATTATTAATCAGTTGCATTGAGTTAGTTTTATTATTTAAATTCATTGTATAATTATTACTTTTATTACATAGAAAAATTTTATTTTATGCAACAGAACAAGCAGCATGGTTGGATAGGGCAGATACTTGCGCTGCAAGTGTATATGTTTATAGCATCATAACCTTTCTTTAATAATACTTTTACATAGTTGTTATTAGTGATTTTTAATCTAAACATGACTTAAATAACCCATCTTTTACACTGCCGATATCCCGTCACATCCTAACACACTCCCAGCAACCTTTGCAGATGACCAAGCAATCCTTTCTACCGATGCTGACTCATTTACTACCTGGCAAAATCTCCAACGTTATCTGATGGACATAAAGCGTTGTTGCCAGCGCTGGCGCATTAAGGTCAACGAAGGCAAATGCTGTTACGTTCACTATAAGGAAGAAACAACCTGGCAGAATTTAATTTAATGATATTCCTATCCATACTTCCGATTGCGTCAGGTACCCAAGCTTTCATCTTGACTCCCGTTTAACATGGAACACACATACAAAAATCAAAAGACAGGAACTAAATAGGAGATTTGGACTACTTTACAAGCTACCAAGCCGCAAGTCAACCTTAACAGTGACCAACAAACTTACCATTTATAAGACGTTACTGAGACCTATCTGGACGTATGGAGTCGAACTGTGGGGAACTGCTAAACCGGATGGTTTAGGATGGTGGTTAACATCCAAAGAATACAGTCCTTTAAATCCAAAATCCTAAGAATCATAGTTGATGGTGCATCAACTAGGGCATAGGGTGCCTATTACGTTGCAAACTCCTTACTCCACAATGAGCTTAAAATCCCTTTAGTTGAAAACGTGATTACAACCCGTTTTAATAAATTCCACTCTGGCCTTTCCATGCATCCCAATCCTTTAGCCCAAACTCTATCCTGTATTACCCATCCTGACAATCCACCACTTGGCCTGAATAGGAAATGGCTCCGTGACCTTCACATTGCTTGCTTGTAAAATGGTAATATTATACATTCTGGCGAGCTGTTGGTAATGAATTATTTTGAGACAGGAAGGGGATGTTGACGCATGTTGTTTGAACCGGCTGCTATCACCCCCAACGCTTCTCTTGCTCTGTGTACAGCCAGTTTTAATGATGGAGATCGTTTTACTCCTCCCTGAGGAAAAAATACTTATGAGTTTACACTTCCATTTTCCTATCAAGTTTAGTCCCCCGGATCAATAAAGCTTGAAAGTTATTCACTTGACTTCCAGGGCCTGGTCAGTTTTGTTATTAGAAACAAATTCAGTATTTGCGGGAAAAATTTACGGAATACGTATTATTTTCTTGTCTAACACTTAGCTTGTGGCCTCATTTGCCCTTGTTATTAATATTAAATGATGACTGCTATTACGGTATATTTACCGATTTATTATTATAAATCCAACTAAAGCAAGAATAGTTAGCTTGAAATAAATGATTATGATTCAATAACTTAGTGCAAAAGCAATAGATAAAATTTATGGTTATTATTCTTATACTGAATCTCTATTCTTATACTGATTGTCGAAAATATCTAATCTAAATTGGGAATTAACCTGTGTGTTAGCCGAAATTTGTATTGAATATTTTTTTCCTAGTGAAATTTTACTAATCGCTTTTAAATGTAATACGAGTTTTTAAATGAAAGCTAAATTTGTTATTTTGTGAAGTCCGACGAAAAATAGTGGGGATTATCAGAAATGTCGAGTGAGAATAATAAATGTTTTTTTTTTTCTTTTTTGGTTTCAGTAGGAGTAATAATCATTTTAGTGAGGTAGAACTCTACACAGATTTTATACAAGAAATTAAAAGGGAGCCAGAAAACAAATTGTACTACCTCAGCCGGGACTCAACATAGAATGTTCAATTACAAATATTCATTTGTGCAAAGCTGAGGAGCTCGTTGTGTTTACAGAGCTCCCTAACACAAGGACTTGAGTGGGTTTTCTCAAAACAAAAATCTATCTGAATTCATCGTTTTGTGTTACAAGGCTCTGTCGTATTCCTTGAGGGTTTTCGTGAAGAATGGTTTGTAGAGAGGGGGGGGGGCTTAAAGCAGCAAATTTAAACGCCAGTTCCAGGGATTTTCAGTTGAAATATTAAGGAGAGGCAGTCCCTTCCAAGAGTCAAGCTTTTCATCCCTTATCTCAATAAAGTACTCGCCCCTCAGTCTAAAGTAATCTTGACGTCATTGCAATTTGAGAGGAAATTCATTGCAGTTCTTATTGCTTTCTTTTTGATAATTTCCCCAGAATTTGTCATTTCACCATTTTTCTTGTATGTTAGGATTTGTATTGCTCAGTTTTTTTCGTTTTCTTTAAATTGTAAAAGGTTATTTTTTTCTAATTTTATTTATACCTTAAAATATTATTTTTGAAAATATTTCAATAGTTTTAGCTATTGAAAACGTAGTCTAAGTAATTGCCAGTGAAAGGAAGTTTTAAAGAGTGAGATATAACTTATTTAGTTAATAAGAAGTTGCTCAAATAAATTTGAAATTGACATTTTTTGTTGTAGGAAATGTTATGTTACGTTTTGACATAATTATTAGATGATTTTAGTTGGGGTTCGGTCAAGGTAGATCCAAAAAAAAAAATTAAAAAAAAAGAAGTGTATTTTTTAAAAAGATTATCTGCCAACGTTTCGGCTTACATAAAACTTTACATAGAAAAGGCTTACATTGTCCCTAAGTCCAGGACGTCCTCTCTCGTCTTCATGATAGGCAGCCTTGAAGATGGCTTACAATGTAAGCCGAAACGTTGGCAGATAATCTTTTAAAAATATACACTTTTTTTTTAATTTGTATTTTTTTTGGATCTACCTTGACCGAACCCCAACTAAAATCATCTAATAATAATATCTACGGTAAAAAAAACTCTCGTTTTGACATGTTTTACCGTGTTATAGAGAACGTTAATTGGATATTTAGATGACCCGCAAAAATTATCATCTTCATTTACGGTCAAATCGTGTATTTCGTTATGTAAATGTTTTTTAACATACTTAACACTACTATTTATGTATTATAATGAAGGGAAAATTTTGTTCAAGTCATCTAACAATCCAATTTACGTTCTTTATATCATAGGAAGTTGTCTGCTTTTGCTGTTGTGCTTTCAATAATGGTCAAATTGTGCCTTTCTATGAGTAAATGGTTTCAATTTGTATTAAAAATGTTTAAATTCTATATTAATGAAGTGTGTGAAGATATCTGTTTCTCTACTGTTTCTTGTAAAATTTAATAGTAACGTTTAAAGATATACCTCTTTATTATTCTCAAGTTCACAAATATCAAGTACTTTTGCATATAATTAAATTAAATTTGTTCAATTTCTTCAAGTTAGAGCTTTAGAATGGAATAGAGTAATCTGTACATCCTACATGTACATCAAGGGTTGGAAGATTCATCAGCATCTAATCAAATGTCAAGTATATGATGACTGCTACTCATTCTATACCAACTTAATTAAACATGGTGTTAATTTAACACCAATTTAACATTCCGGTCCATTTTTTATTTTTTAGAGCCCATGATGGATACTGTGACAAAGGTTCCACCACTTCACATGATACGTAGTCATAATGGAAAATTGGTTAACATTCTCGAGTCTATTAAGCCTTCAACTGCAATATTCCCTTCTACTTTATTGATCCTGTGGCTCTGATAAACTCGGATGCGTAATACATGGAAGGGTTCATACGCCACATTCTTCAAATACTTTTGGAAAACTCCTTCAGATATTCCTGTTGCTCGAAGTAAATTTCTCATGCAGGCATGAGAATAGATCATTTATGAAAACATAATTATCTCTATTGCATTTATGTATTTTTCAATGCTGAAGTTTTTGTTACGGAAGATGAATAAGTTATGCTTGG
Organism: Oncopeltus fasciatus; assembly: GCA_000696205.2. Classification (NCBI taxonomy): domain Eukaryota; kingdom Metazoa; phylum Arthropoda; class Insecta; order Hemiptera; family Lygaeidae; genus Oncopeltus; species Oncopeltus fasciatus. The sequence goes on along the minus strand of KZ807299.1, from coordinate 401,272 downwards.
CTGATTTTCTCAACTTCCTTTCTGCGTGCTGAGCTAGAATGATGACAAAGATGACTATGTTGTGAATTGTTATGTTTCAGTCTTCTGAGAAAGTATTATTAACATTTCCAAAACACAATGTCATCTTAGTATCGATTCACTTTCAAGGAATTCGCTTTGTGTTTCACTAATGAATACTGGACATACTTTTAATTTAGAGGACATGTATATTTCATGAGAATTTACAAGTCTTATCAAGCTTGTGGATCGAAGAGAGTCGTCAAGTGTGAAAAATAATTTCCAATGTTTGCCATGTGTTATACACTGGGGAATTGTTGGCAGAAGATTCTCATAACTCACACATTTTCTTTCTTTCTTTTTTTTCTTTCTTTTTTTTTTAAAGTTTATTATTTTCCAAGCAATGTTTTCGTACGTTATTAGTTAGATTTAGCTCATGTTATGCTTTCAAGTTTTGAAGTATGAGGAATCGAACATGAAATTAAATTAAATTAAAAAGACATCTGTCCGACTAGCAACAAAATTGTAAATAAGTTAAATTTTGTTTGTTCTGTATATATAAATAAATAATGAATA
>KZ807299.1:376864-391701 GCA_000696205.2 Oncopeltus fasciatus | reverse complement strand
GGAGCATTTGCAATTATTCTGAGGGTTTTGGATTGAAAGGACTGGATTCGTTGGTGGCACCCCAAATTTCTACACCGTTTGTCCAGATTGTCCGTAGTAGTGACTTGCAGAGCATCAGTTTTTTTCTATTGTAAGATTGGAATTCCTGTTCATGAGTCTGTTTAGGAGTCCTTGTCATCAATTGAGTTATATGTACAAGTTGCTAGTAATTAAAGAGCCAACTACTGGGTAGGTAAATTGAGGAGTATGTTTTGCCCTGAGGGAAGATAAGAAACTTGTCTAGACTTTGAGAGTTGGTATGCAATATCTTCAGCAGCTTCCAACTTCCTCAGCTCAACCTTTCCTTTACCAGCCTCCCCAAAGTATTTCGCAAGCATAAGTGCAGAATGTGTATCTCCCTCAGTTGAAATAATAGATGCTTTCTTGGTCAGCTCAGCCTTAGACATAAATAAAGAAACCAATACTGTTATCTTTGAAAACAAAAATTAGCAATAATAGTTATAAAAAATGTAAAAAAATATTTAACTATTGGAAAAATAAACGGATTATCTGGCTCAAAGAATACCAATAATAAATCCTTTTTTACTTTTTGAGAGAGTCAGGTGTTGCATTTTGGATTAATTAATTTTTCTTTACTGTGAATGCTCAAAGTGCAACTAAAAATAAATAAATAAAGAATACGGGATGCTAAGATATCTCATGAGATCTGTATGAGTTGGTTAGCACTGCAGGTTCAAATATCGCCCTATGCAAGTTTTTATCGATAAATAAAAGCTTGTCCTGAACCATGGATGAGATGGATGCATAGGGATAGAAAACTGTAGATAGCCCCTCTCTCTATGACCCTATGTGCTTGAAAGAGAGGCTAATACTTTTTTTTTTTAATGGAGAATTTTTTGTAAGGCTAAAAGTTCTTTTTGTTCACCTATGAGTTAGACAAATGTTATTAATAGTTTGTTAATTCTAGTAAGGCACAATAATAGCTTTTAAAAAATTCAAATTAAAAAATATATTCCAGTTAAAAGAAATCATGATAAATCTTTATCTTCACAACCTTTATAAATTTAAAATGGTTTTTCTAAACTCAATTCATCAATAGTTTCTTCATCTAAATGATTTAGAAAGGAAACATTTTAAATTCATTGTCTTCATCTTCTAACCTGACAAATATTCTTTCTCCAAATTTTTTACCAATATTTTGTAACTTCTTCAGGGCTGTCATTTATTACACATAAAAAAAAAACTATTAATTTAAATTTAAATAATATTTATATATTATATTTCAATTACAAAATTTATCAATATTAATTCTAAATAATATCGTTCTTAATAAAATCTTATTTTTACAGAAACAATTACAATATATATATTTGTAGTAGGGGGTAATGGACTATGAAAATATATATTTAAAATAATATAATTTTTTAATTTGTGATATATTAACATCTAATCTTTTCTAACATCTAAAACTATTAAGGGTCTATTTTTAATAAATTCTTGTGGACTATAGGGAATATTATGATTCCCAATATAAGCTTTTTTGTAATATTTATGTAAATTATTTAACAATACGTAATTTCTTTCATTAATCTAAATTTATCATTTCTTATAGATAATATGTTTCATTAATTATAACTTGTATATTCCCAACATTTACATGATCGAATTTAGAAGGATCTTTCTGTTGATTACCTTTTCCAGATGTTTGAAATCCAACAATTATAAATTTTGATTTATCAATATTCCTATAAATGTTTGTTACAATATATACAAATTTCATTCTTTTTGCATTATACAAAAATATATAAATAAATAAATGAAAATGAAATATATTTAGACAGTAATAAAATCATTACTGTAAGTAGTAACAAATTATAAGAAAAAAACTCTTAAAGTGTTCTTATAAATTTGAGGAGTACAGTAATACTGGAAGCGACTCAAATATCCTACCGAGTAATAAATATCGGGACGAGTTGGTGTAGAAACACATAATAAACCTCCAATAAAAGAACGGTATGTCTGGCTCTCATTAATCTATTGGTTGGTTTCCATAGGTGTGAACTTTACATTAAAATTTAAAACTCGATGTTCCTCTGACAGTTTTTTCAATATATCGTCTTTGAGGTAATTCCATCAAGTTATCACTGTATGAGATATAAATTCCTAAATATATAGTCAACTTTCCCAGATCCTTTATTATAAAGGGCATTTTCAGTTCATATTTATGTTGCTTTAAAGTTTCTTCATTTAGAGAACATAACAATAGATCGTCCACAAAGAGCAAAATTAGTAATGATTTATTCTGCTCGCTTAGAACTTCAATGGATAACCCATTGATTTATGACATTTTTCATTAATTTTAATGCCAATAGGGCATTGAATATCCATTTTCAATGAAGTAGAAGTAATTCTTGAGACTGAAGACATTTTTGTGGCTGGCTAGTGTTCTGACAGGTAGAACCTGGCCTTGAAAAGATCATATCACAATCCAATTCCCTTTCCCCTTATATGAAGAAGCTATGTTATGTATTTTAAAAAAAAATTTTTTCCTGGTAAACATCTAATGTTGCTAAAAAAGAAATTATTATGCTTTTAAAAAAAATTTGGTTACAAAAAATGTAGTGTGTCATGTTTGTTGTGAGGAATAAAGGAGTAATTCTGTTTTTTCGTCGTTTATTTCTATGTTATAGCCCATATAGATTTACTTTAGCAAAAATCCTTGTACACCACCGAAAATGATTTGCTAATCATCTGACCTTATTAATTCAAGGAATTGATAATAATAGAATTTAACTTGTTTAACAATTTTCTTCAAACTATAACTTCCCCAATTCATTGATAAAATACTTAATTATAAAATTTGTTATAGTTTTGTTTGGCTTATTTCCTTTGCTAAAATAAAAAATGTTACTTTGTAATTTTCTAAAATTTATTTATTCAAATATGTAGTAACAGTCCTCCTTAAAACATTTTGGCTTAACTCCCATAAGATGTACATTTTTTAAATCAATTATTGTTTTTGAAAAATAGTGGTTTTAATGTTTTTAAATTTAAATGTTTGCAAATTATTGTCACATCTAACAATCAGAGACCCATAAAACTAAAGCTTCATTTGTAGAAAATTAATTATCTGCGGATTCGCTTCCATGACTTTTTTTCCTATCTCCATTCTTTTGTCGCAAATGAAGGCATAACGCAGCCTTACATTGAAAATATTTTTTATGATCATCTGTTGACATTCGGGTTTATTCCTCTAGTGTTTAAATGTTCATTGCCATCATGATTTTAGTGTGAACGAAACGTCAATAGTCCATCTCTCATGTAATGTTACTTGCAACTAAGAAACTCAAGAGTTTTCTTTCACTTTTGAATATTTAATGAACCGATAAAATTCGAAATTATTTGTAATTATTTATCAGACTACAGGATACACTACTTAAATTCTCCTCCATTTTTTTTTAACCTTTATTTACTTATTACGTTCTGTTAAAAATAAAAACATTTTGTAATTTGATTACATTGAGTAGTAAAATTGACATTGAATGTCAATCACACGAGGAGAGAAGGTGACAAATGACACGACTCTCAAAAAAGTATCCGAGTAACCGAGTATCGGTTAGATATTTGCCTGGATTTCCTTGTAAGATACAAAACCATTAATTAATATACATTACTTTTTATACGATTTTTTTTTATTATAATTTTTACTTTTTATAGTTCTATAGCTAGTTTTCTTTATTTAGAAGACAAATATCGGAAATTAGTTCACAGAAAATGTGGTCCACTAGGAATAATAATGGTAGAAATAACTCTTTAATATAGAACAAATAAAATTTTTCATATTTTTTTCCTCCATATAAACGATAAATTAAAGGTCTCTGGAGGAATATAAACAATAAGATGAATAAGAGAAAAAAATAAGAAGAAGAGGGAAACGTAATCGTGAAAACATTAGATTTTTAAACGAATTTATTGATAATTTTTTTCTTTTGCTGGTTAGTTAGCCTCCCTTGCAACCACTAAGGGTCATTGGAGGGAGAGGCTATCTACAGGTTGCCACCCCATTCTAAACACCCATGGCTCAGGACAAGCTTCTATATTATAAATAAAAGATTGACCTGGGCGGGATTTGAACTGATTGACCGCGGCGTCAGGATTGCGAGACCCGTACGGATCCCCTGAGCTAGCCTGGCGCCCCCTTTCCCCATTATCAACATGGCCGACTGTATCTTAGCGTCTGAAAGTGTATCGCATTGTTGGCTACATTTCTTCTTCACTTGCATGCAAGAGTACTGCCCAGCAGCATTCCTGGTTCTTACCTGAAATTCCATCGTTATAATATCCTACGAAACATCGAGAGGCTACCCAGCAATAAATCGAAAAATGGATGATTAATGTAGATTCAACTTGTAGCTAAGGAAGATTACCACAGTAATGACAAATTTACCGAATAATGTCAGATTAAATACATATTTTTCGAATTTTATTTAATTCATTTTCCATAATTTGATATATAACTCTCATGACCTTATATATNTTTTTTTAATAATCCTTTTATTTTATTTATTTTTACAATAACTTTGACAATCAATGCCAAAAAAAACATTAGACTTGGTTGTAAATACACCGTCTGTCAGAATAAGCCGTGATATTAATAACGAACGATATACATTTTTAACTACTCTAAAATAAATAATTATCACTATTTTTTGTTAATTTAAATAATGGAATGATATTCACAAGAAACACACACACTCACACACACACACGTCATAAATGCCGCGATAAGTATAAAAGTCGACTAAAATCAAGTTGGGTTTGTAAAACTCGAAACTCAGTCCTCTTTAGTCAAGACTTAGACACTGCGTATCACCCTGATGTAGTTGTGTAATATCCCACCCCAGTTTTAAAGCAAATCAAAGACATTTTATCTGTCGAAATTCTGCATTGATTTTCGTAGGAGTTACACAACAGCCGAGTCCCTGGTAAATCAATGTCCAAGAATCCACCGTTTTGTACTTCAATTATGTGTGAGCCTAGAACATTTAAATGCCAATTAAGGTAAACAACTTTGAAAGAAAAAACAAATGGGATCCGTTCGGGTCTCGTTATCTTGGCGCTGCGGGTTTTAATCCTGTCCTGGCATGTTTTTATCGATGAATAATATATATATATATACTTAACTGAAGAGAAAAAAAATAATTTAAAAGCGCAAAAGAATACTAAGAACAATTCTTACAGAATATTAAATCTGAATATGCATATTTCAACTGAAAACAGACTCACGCTCTATTTAACTGTATAAAAAGCAATCTGGGATCTAGGGTCTCCCTAAGCCTTAAAAATTCCAAAGAACTCAATCGCTCAAACTCAAATGCTTAGAGTCATGGTAAATCCTCGATTAAAGGGATGTCGGACTCTACTCTACACTTATCTATCACATTATTTCTTCTAACTTCTCCATCTTCCATCTCCTCCAGTTTCACACTAACCTACTCGCCCAGTCCTTATCTTCGGACGCTAAACCCTACAACCTTCCCCGACGACTCAAAAGGAAAAGGACTCAACTAGTACTAGTAATTAAACAATATTTCTTATTTTATACGACCAAAGTACAGAATCATTTTTTGCGAAAGAATTAAAAACTGATTTCATTGTACCACGTGTTAGTCAAGTTGTTCGAATTTTATAATAGCAAATTGCTTCCTTGTGACGGGGTGGAGGGGCCTTCCTCTGCTCATTGAGGAAGAAATAAGTGGCCTCAGGGAAATATCACTATGGATTTTTAAAAAAAGAGTGGATTAAGCTGTCAAAGGCCAAAAATACAACTGAATCTATGCCACGAACATAGAATCATGGACGACAGCTCGGCATCTCCATTTCTCTGGAATGTCAACTTATTTTTATTTATTCATCGAAAAATTTCCTCTTTTGACTTCCTCGCTATCAATTTAATTCTATGGGATTCAGAGTAAAAAAATTAAATGTAATTTTTTTTCACTTGAATAATTTGGTGGTCATTTAAATCGAATAAATTTGTAAATAAGTAATTCTAATAAAATGGTTAATTGAAGTTTTGTTAGAGTAGCTGAAGAAAATGTATTCCAAAATGTCGAACTCAATTATAGTTATTTCATTCTAGCAGAATTATACAATGTAACAACTGCAGTTTATACTTATAAATTTCCTCACTAAAGGGATATGAAATATAATTTTGTTTATGCAAACAAAATTATGTTTTGTTCAACAAATTTGCTTATTATAATTCCTCTTGTGGCACCAGGGTAGCTTAGGGGATCTGAGTCTTGCAATCTTGGCGCTGCGGGATCAAATCCCGCCTAGGGCAAGCTTTTGTGGATAAACAAAAGCTGGTCCTGAGCCATGGATGTTTAAAATGGGATAGCAAACTGTAGATAGCCCTCCCTCCATGACCCTAAGGGGTTGAAAGGGAGGTTAACACTTTTTTTTTTTTTTTTAAATTACTCATAATTAATTATTAGTATTTCTGAAAACACAAAACCCGTGGTAAACATTTGTAATGTATCCATTCACTTCATAAAAGAGTCCGAGGAAATAAAATATTAGTTAGAATTTAACGCAAATCATACACAGTAATATCATCTTATAAATATAATCTTGAATTTTTCTTGTAACAAATGGCTGGCAATCGAAATGGCCAACTTGTTTTTTTTTTTTGTTTTTTTTCTTTTTCATTAATAAGTGTTAACCTTTCTTTTAACCACTTAGGGTGGGGCAAGCTACAGGTCGCCATACCATTCTAAACATCCATAGTTCAGAACAAGCTTTTATTTATCGATAAGAGTTATTTATTTGCATTTACTATAAACATTTAAATTAAAAAACTTCCCGTTTATCGCAAAATTATGTTAATATTATAATCTATATTAGAATAGTTTTTATTTAAAGTTAAAGTAGAAGAACTATATTCAGACCGATGCAAATGGTATTTAAATAATGTCAAACTTTTATATTTAAAATAAGAAAAATAATTTTATTCTACGAAGTTTGTAATTGTAAAAGCAAAAGCTTGTTGCTTTGCACAGCATATTGAAAACCAGTGAATACAATTCGAATTTAAAAATATTCCCTTTTGCCCTTTAAACTTATTTGAACTTTTTGAAATTAATTGACTGAAAAAGATGTTGTCATTTTTCAATTTGGAATGAAAAAGAAAAATTCTGGCTACTAGTGCGTCTATTTAACGCCAATAGGGTATTTCCTTTAATTACTATAAACTTTTTCTACAGAAATGTTCATATTCGTAGTTGGCAGATGATGAAAATTTTTTTAAATCAACGTTTAAATTAGCTTTTTTTTTAATAATCCTTTTATTTTATTTATTTTTACAATAACTTTGACAATCAATGCCAAAAAAAACATTAGACTTGGTTGTAAATACACCGTCTGTCAGAATAAGCCGTGATATTAATAACGAACGATATACATTTTTAACTACTCTAAAATAAATAATTATCACTATTTTTTGTTAATTTAAATAATGGAATGATATTCACAAGAAACACACACACTCACACACACACACGTCATAAATGCCGCGATAAGTATAAAAGTCGACTAAAATCAAGTTGGGTTTGTAAAACTCGAAACTCAGTCCTCTTTAGTCAAGACTTAGACACTGCGTATCACCCTGATGTAGTTGTGTAATATCCCACCCCAGTTTTAAAGCAAATCAAAGACATTTTATCTGTCGAAATTCTGCATTGATTTTCGTAGGAGTTACACAACAGCCGAGTCCCTGGTAAATCAATGTCCAAGAATCCACCGTTTTGTACTTCAATTATGTGTGAGCCTAGAACATTTAAATGCCAATTAAGGTAAACAACTTTGAAAGAAAAAACAAATGGGATCCGTTCGGGTCTCGTTATCTTGGCGCTGCGGGTTTTAATCCTGTCCTGGCATGTTTTTATCGATGAATAAAAAATAAATTGTCCTGAGTCCTTCATGTTTATAATAGGATTGCAATCTGTAGAAAGCCCCAAGAATCAGTTTTTATTGACTATGTTGTCAATGCTAAGTCGAGACAAAAGGAATATGAATCACAACGATTTTCATATCAGTAAATGGAGAGGATAGCGGACTCTTTCTACACCAAATCAGATATTCGGGAAGTAATGACTAAATAAATACAATATTGCTTAAAAAACAAAAATTTGAAGGCCATTGGGCAACTACAAGGTTTCCTACCAGGAAGAACACAATATTTTCGCTTTATTTTCAGCGCAGACCTTAACCTTAAAATGCGCTTTTCTTTTCTTCTCCCCTTGTAATCTCTTAGGCTGATGGTGGGGGGGGGGGGGGGCTATCTAAAGGCAGCGACCCCACCCTTAACAATCATGAGTATAGGAATGACTGCTTTTTTCTACAAAAGCCTGTCCAAGGCCGGACTCGAACCTCTATTGCTCAAATTCGGGGACTTACAATCACTTCCTCGGCTAAGCCGGTGACCCAAAGTATTGTGGTATTTTAGTCGGGGACATTTCTACATAGAATTTCACACAAGAAAAAAATATTCGTATGAATGTTAAACCTAGCTTTCAAGATATTTCGAGTGGCATCCAAAACCGTGGCCGAGGAAATCCTAGATCATATCTGAACACCACGGAAATAAAGCAAGGTTGTATGTTGAAACAATCCGCTTGATGAAAGTTTCAAACTCGTTCTGTAGTGGCCCCATATCTTTGCGCACAGAGCTGATAACAAAGTTCTCTCTTATTGATCGCAATGGCATATAGCCGTGAGAAGCATCTTTATAGGAGAATCGCGCTGTTAGATTTCATCCATTTACTATAGTTACAAAAAAATACAGGATTCTAATAAAAATATAAATTTGTTCTCATAAACGTTACCTCTATTCTGTACAGAAAACATCTACATTAAATAATGTTCTCTGACTTTTTCAAAAATCAGATTCAATCTTCAATAAGATTCAAAGGACTAAATAAAATTATTAGTTTTTCATATATAAACATTATTTTAGTGAAATATTGTGATATAAAAAAGAAGCTCTATAAAATTTTTTTAAACTTTCAAATATAAAAGTTTTTACCTGCTTCTAAAAAATTGAAGTCCACTAACAAAATTCATCGTTGGGCCAAACACAGCGGCTTTCAGGTTGAGAACAGCGTTAAATATGATAAAAGAAACCAAATGTTCACGTAGGCTTCGTCGGTCGTCAGATGTATTTACCATTGCATCTTCCGGGTTGGACCGAGTCAAATTGTTCTTATTCTTATCTTTCGCACATCCAACCCGGAAGATGAAATGGTAAATACAAAAGAAACCAATTTAAAATTGTTCTACACCATTTTATATGTTTTAAGGTAGCTGGTTTTGGAAGAATAAAACAATTCTACAAAAATTTTAAAATAAAATATAAGTACTGGTTTTTAAACGATTGAAAGGAATTAAATTACAATTGTTTCATTTTTTTTTTTTTTTCAGTTACATATTTTGCAGCAGTAGCAATTTTACTAATCGCTATGAACTTTCCATGATTTATTTAATGAAAACTTGATCCATCAAGACTAAGAGGGTTGAACTAAGGGTTGAAACACAGAAATTTTAGAAAACAGTGGAAACGTTATATTTATCGACTTGAGGTTGGTACCATTTTCCTCTTGATTTTGTCACATCTCTCTCTTCATGTTCATTGAAAGCGGAAATCTAGGAAAATATAATTCTATGTGCTTGCAATTTCAATTTATTTATTCCTCAGCTACAGTACAGTTATAAGGAATACAACTTTAAAGATATTCAGCTTCTTTTTTTATTATTATTTATAAATCTTTATTTATTACATTCTGTTATTAACATATTGTAACTTCATGGCATAGTATTCCTATACTATAATAGAAAAATTAAATAAATTGTAAACCGAAAAATATTGAATTGTATTTATGAAAATTTTAATTTAAGTTGCATTTTTTTATTCTTGCTTCTAGAAGAAATAAATTAATCGTTCAATCAATATTTAAAATAATATTATTTGAAGATGACAAATATTATTTCCTTTGAGATTTTTCCTCCATGAAAATTAATTATTATTATCAATATTAATTAAGGAAATTAAATTAAAAAGTAGAAGGGGAACGATGAATGTAAAAATATGACCACTGAAGGTTGGTTTAGACTGGCCGGGAAAGTAGAGTGGGGGAATCGCTTAGCAATCGTTGTAACTTGTACATTATTAAAACTCTTTCTTAATAAGTGGTTTTTTTTTTGTGAATTTTCCATATCGAACAGAATATCACTTATATATCTTTCATATGGTACTTACAAACTGCAAAATATTCATTCCAATGGTATCGTTATATTTCCAGCTAGCTACTGCTGCCAAGTTATGGCTTTATTAGTTTCTTGGATATTACTTTTAATGTCAAGCTCTATACCGTTGTGAGTTAATTTATATTTATGTATTTATATTTTTTATGAAAAATAAATTAATCTTCTTGAAACTTAAATAACAATAATTGCACATAATGATCTAATTTTTTCTCGTACAATAAAATAATTCTGAATTGCCATAAAAATGATTCTACTCAAAGACTGTTTCCAAATTAAAATTAATTATAAAAAGTTTATTTTACAAAACTAATTAATGTTATTGGTAAAATAGAATGTAACGAAGTCATTTATGAGGCAATTGATGGTTTGTATGATGAATAAAGCAATAATATAAACAAAAGAAACACCAAAAAAGCACAACAAAGCAACAGAGATAATGGCTCAGAAGATCAGTGACTACTTGGGGTAACCACCTTCATGGTTATAACCCGATACAATCGATTTTAAACTGATCTATTCTTCCATGGAGGTTTATTTAGATAAACTGGTGTCTTAAAAAAGATAAAAAAAAGTTGAAATATTCTCCTGAGTGTTGCTCTGTGACAAAATGAGGTTGGTTAGCTGCAATAACCACCAATCATTAATGATAATGCTTTCATTTCGAGAATGCCTCCAATAGAGTTGGTTGGGTGGTCAGTTGAAGGGTTAAGAGTTATTTTCAGCAATGAATATAGAACCGATGTACGTTTAGGAATCCGCCCTCATTGGCTGTCTTCCACATCCTAATGGCGAGCGCTTTCGGTAAGTGTCAACCATCCTCGGGCCGAATATTCATCGTTTGCCATTATAAAGTGGATGACAGCCAATGAAGACGAACTCCTACAGGTATATTAATTTACCTATCATACCTAAAAATATCCTGGGTATTTTTGGAATCATACTACATAGAATTTATCTGTTCTACGATAACCTAAAAACGGTAAGGTCGAACAGAAACCTATTAATTAACAATGTTAACTGTTTTTTTTCTTTTGACATATAGAATACATTTTACGAAATATTGAGGCTTACTACTAGACTACAATGTAATAGGTTCGGCATTAGTGTCAGGGGTTTAAAAAAAGAAATTAATAAATGAAAGCCAGGAAAAGGTAAAGGAAATGGAAAGAGCTCATTTCCTTGGAGAGAAAAGAAAAGCAGATTTTCTCTTCTTTCATCTTGATAACTTCGAGAGAGTCCGTAATCTCACAAGATTTCCAAAGCTAATCAAAAATTTGAAATGGGAGGCTGGCTTTCAACCTGAAACCTCAGCATCAGATTACTTTGGCCGAAAATTACTTCTTAAAACGTTCTTCTATGAAGGAATATTTTTTAGAGTAAAGAAAAAAAATGCTACCTCCAGGCAGGTCACTAACAAACTCGCTTATTTTGTTTTTATCCTTATTTTACAAAAACACTCTTTCTATACCTATGGACTTGTTCAAAACGAATAAAATGTTAGGAATAGACGTCTCTACGCTACATCGGGAACCATAATTCACTCAATATAAATATTTTAATTACAATATGACAAAAGTTTTTCTCTTTGAATTAGTCTATAGGGCTTATTCCAATAATATTTGTATTGACTTTCACTGATACTACATTGGAAAAGCTAAAAATATTCCACTTCCATTGAGTTTTTTTTTTGTTTGAAATATTTTATTATTATTTATTTCCTAGTTATGAATATAGAAGTCGTCTAAGTTATCTTTATTCATGTTCTTTATTACTAAGAACGGCTTTCATTAACTTGTTCCCTATTTTACCATTCTCTCTCATTTTATGAGTTTCTTTTTATTCAATATACACATCCTCATTAGGAGCAACTTAGTTAAGCTCTTTTGTGATCTCAAAATGACCGTCACATATTGGTTTTCCGGCTTACCGGATAGTGAAAATTAGTTTTTTTATTGTATATGTTACATAAATTTTAGAAATAAACTACCCTTATTTTACCTTTATGAATATTTTATAGTTTTTTGTATTTTTTCATTTTTGAGATATATTTTGCCTATTTTTAAAAAATCTTTAACTCAGGTCCTTAATTATTTTTCATTTTATAAAATTCATTTTGTTAAATATTTATCTTTATTTAATTTAAACATACGCACTTGAACGTATTTCACTTATTACTCCTTCATTAGCCTTACCCCTGCGCAAACAATACAGTTAAATACACTTAGGACTAAGCTCAAAATTATTCGTCCCAAAATACAATTTTAGTGGAAGCCAATTGATTAAAAGAAATACATATATATATATATAAAGAGAAACAATTAAACTATTGTATTATAGTTGAGCATAATTATTATTAATTATTATGGAGCCTTGTTCCACGTCTTGTTCATGAATGAAAAATTATAAACCCTATATCAGTTCCATAAGCTTTAACTAACCCCAATACAAATTAACTTAACATAAATTACTTCTTTAATCAATCTTAGCTTGTAAAGGCTCGTCTTTTGAAAATTAATTAACGACAGTTCGATGGTAATCAAGCTGATTGGCCTATCACGACTCTTATGTTAATAAAGTCTATTAAACAAGACAAAGTTTCTCTTACAGATAATGAGAAATTTTATTTTTTGCTTACTAGTTCGAAAGATCTTAGTTCAGTTAAAAGAATTAATCTTCAGGAAAGAAAGTTTGAGCAAGCCTGGAACTTACTCATTGACCTACTGAAAAACCGATCTTAAGATGTTGGTGCTGTTTACTGTTTAATTGGGGTTCGTTCCAGAATTTGATTAAAAATACACTTTTTTTTTTTTTTTTTAATGTAAATATTTTAATATTAGCCGACGTTTTGACTTATAATGTTACCCCATCTTTAGAGCTATTAATTGAAAAGAGATAAACAGTATAACAGCGAGTAGTTATAAAACATTGACAAGAAAATATGAAAGAGATTGTGTGAAAAGTACATAAGAAGAGAAGGAGAGACAATAAAAATGTATTTACTGCCCCTAAGGTGGATTTTAACATTCTCGATCGAGATCCACTGCCAAAAATATAAAATATCTAGCTAACAGTAGATTATGAACGTCTAAAATACTTGTATTTAGGCAAATTAATATACAGTATGTATATGTATGTGCATATATATCTTTATATATATGCACATACATATATGCTCAGTTACAATTAACGTGGATTACATTTTATATTTACGATTATCCAAATAAAAGTCTATTGCATAAAAAAAAAAAAATCAAGATTAAGCAGGGAATAGGGAACTACTTTACTAAGGTATATTATTATCTGAATTTAATCTTCCAATTCCAATTCTCATATGCGGCAGAATATTAGCCATTGCATTATATCTAAGGTATTTGTGTTACCTGAGTGGTACCTAGTTTTGGTTACATATATAACTCCCGGAAATTTTTATCAAAATAGGTGTATTTTGTTAGTATTTCTTCATTTGAGTAGCTCGGCTTAAAACTTTAAAAGCTTTAAAATCTAAATTTTGCATATTTAATATATGATATAAAGCCCCCCTGGCAATATTTACATTTTTTTGCCCCCCTGCAAATATTTACATAATAATTTTCCTTTTCTACACACTAATCCGTTATGAAGGCCTAATACAGTTTTACTTATAATTTTTATAGTGTAGAATTTGTTTAGCACTTATTTTGGGAACTCTTTATCTTTTTTCTATCGTACAGGAATCGTTATATATCCAATTTCAAGTAATATACAAGAATTTGATTTGATTAAAACTTTTTTTTCCAACAAAAAATATGTTTTTCATACATTTTTGTGTAATGGGATCTCAGAATAAAAGGAATAGCGCAGGTTCAAGATACTGAATAGTAAGCTTGTTCCTTAACTGCATAAATACGGTAAATAAATCATGCCTTCAACAGCCTACTATTAGCTGCTTGTTACGATTTCGTTTTAAATGATCAAACAAATTCCCAGTTTCATTTCTATCCGCTGGAAGACGCCCATTCATTGTTGGCCCCACCTCGCCACCGCTTGCCCTAATCAGATCCTAATAAGACTTTGGGAAGAACTACTTCACCAACTCAGCAAGCTTTATCTTGAGGGAGACTGGCGCTTTAACAGCTTTTCCACATGCAAGCGCTAGAGGGCGCAACCCTAGGTGCGGGCTGTGTGCAGAGGGAGAGTCCATCAGACTGCTGGTCTACTTCCCAGTGCACCTTGGGGCCAGTAGGACATTCCCAAATCGCTAATCTACAATTAAGTGAAATTTTCTATTTTCCTAGCTTCCTTAACAGTCTTAGAATAACCAATAGTTTAGTTGGTCAAGGCGACACATTAAATTTCTCTGGCTTGATCCAGCGATAAACCACAGAATCTTAGACGGATAGTGAAAGGGTTCCGTTATAACTTAAAAAATTATAAAGTAATTTTTTTAATTTGAGCAGGAGAACTTAAGCTGTTGCTTTTTTGCTTAGTTACGTTTGTAATAAACTAATCAACTAATATATATATATATATAC
>KZ807299.1:360065-376794 GCA_000696205.2 Oncopeltus fasciatus | reverse complement strand
TATATATATATACATATATATAGATGTTATCTGTCTGCGGTGTGACCATAAACCTCCCTCGGAGATCTCTCGACACATTATTATCGCCCCGTCGATGACTTACACGTTAAGTTGAAACGATCGCAATAATAAAATAAAATAATTAGCAAACAATTTTGGAGTATTTTATTTTTCTCATCCTGGCCGGAACCCTATTAATTTCTTACGCGTAAGTAACCAACAACTAATCATAAAGTACTTTCTTTAATTATATATATATAAAGGCGGTCTACAAAGTAAAAAATATTTATATTATAAATGAATATTTGTTTATAAATACAGCGAATAACTCAGTAAGGGATATTGGATTACATTTACAACCATTTTCTTTTTCTGTTCTTTGTTTTATGTTGTCTTTTACCCATGAAAGCCGAAGTTTACTAGTCAGACAAAGGTAAAAATGTGGCCAGTTAAAAACTGGGGTCATACTTTTTTTTTTTTTACGTCCCCTTTAAAGCGGTATGTCATACACAAATATCAGCACTGCCATCTTTGTCGTCTTTCCTTTGTCGTCTTCTGTCGTCGTTCACTATGAACCCCTACGAGAATATTTCACGAGATTTTCCTCTTTTGAACTAAAACAAGCTGTTGCCACGAAAATTCATATGAAAACTACTACCTGTGCAATATTTAGTTCCCTCTGATCAACTAATAAACGTAATGCGTTTAGAAAACTTAATCTGTCGGATAACGCCTCCCTTTATTATAGTTACTGATTCAAATACAATATAAATTGGGGATCCGAAAATAAAATTATAAGAGGAAGGAACATTGTAGATTTTCTTGACTATGACAATTAAATACTGCTGAATTAAGGCCAGCCTACTTATCTCAGCTCATCATACGGTACATTTCAGCTGAAGACCTCGCAGCAGTCACGATATCGTTAAATATACAAATAAATTGGCTCCCTCTAACGGACCAGTATGGGTGATAAATGTGGTACCTTTTCCAGCCCACATATAATTTTCAAATAAATAAAGCTGACTGGAATAAGTATACTGAATCAGCCCCCCCTCCCCACTATGAATCCTTACCATCTTGATAATGAGTGGCGGACTCCCTAATATTATAAACGCAGCCCAAAGTCAGTAACTCTGTCTATAGAAGAATACTGTCATGTGCGGTTACCGCGGTTTAACGAAAAATACAAACTAGCTAAAAGTACTTAGCTATAAAGATAAAAAGCTCTAGGGAGATATAAAAAAGAAAAAAAAAAAAAAAAAAAAAAACATGGCAACTGATAATCTTAGAGAATATATTTGAAAACACAACTTACAAGCAATACAAGTGTGAACCATGACAACATTCTGTGGGATCAATTAATGAAAGCTCTTCTATTAAAATTGTGTGGAACACTGTTAATTATTATTTTATTATTATTATTTATTAAACAGCCCCTGATACTGTGCTCTGAAACTGTAATGGAATATTGATTAGCGATCCGAATCGAGTGGCCGATTGTTTTGGTAATTTTTAGAAAACCTATAGTATAGACTTTATCCGTGGCAACCAAGAAGACTCCAAAAAAGCCCATTTAGTCCTAAAAAGTACAATGTCCATGAAGTAATTTATACAGATGGTTCCAAAACTGAACGGGGAGCTGGATGTGGAGTCATTTATAAAGAAAAAATATGAATATACCATTATACATTATGTATAATGCGGAGTTACTTGGAATATTAGAAGCATTAATTATTTGTGAAAATAACAAAAAGAAAAAAAATCTGATCTGCTCTGATTGCCACTGTTCTTTAATATATCTTAAGAACAAGTATTCAAAAGACCCATTGATTAAAAAAATTCTATCCACTATCACAACACTAACTCTTAAAGGGACGGAAACCACACTCCTTTGGGTTCCAGGCCAGTCGGCCTTACTGGTAATGAAATGACTAATAGAATAACTAAGGAAGCTGCTTTAGCGACCTATAATAATGGCCACTCTTAAAGCGTAGACTGAAAGAGACCATTTGGGAAAAAATGGGACCACAATACATCTCATTTAAGGCTAATTGAAGAAGCAGTCAATCTGCTATTCTGAGATACATCCTTGGCAAGAAGAGAACGAGTTGTCCTAACACGTCTAGGAATTGGCCACACAAGAATCACACACGGACACCACTTGGTGGGCCGAAGAAGACCTTCCTGCCGCCCACGTTGTGGAGAAGTTCTGACTGTAGATCATAGTTTACGAGTGCAGCGGACTACCATCTCCCAGAGATAAGCACCCCATAACTAGCTCGTTAAATCCACTACTGAAGTTCAAAAGTGATTACATTAATTGTGAAACACAGTTCTGCTATTTGTGAAGAAAAGAAAAGCCCATTTATAGACTGGAACTCAAAATTACATTCAAATTCTTAAGAGTTTGCCACGTGGACCAGATCTATTTTATCCATTAACAAGCTTGTTGGCTAAAGTTCATGAAAGAATGGTGGATAAACGACACTTTAGGTTAAAAAAAAAAAAAAAAAAAATTCTTAAGCCAACACTCAAAGTGGTATCAGAAAACATAGATCAACATGGATCACTTTATTCAGTTTACCCTATTCGCTTTTATTAAGAAACAAAAGTTATAGGAGTGGTCTTTGACACAGAATCTACTTACGATTTAGTTTGTAGTCGAGTTATATTGCTTAAAATTCCGAATTAGGATTCATTGGAGGTTCAGTTTTAATTTATTTCGACTCAAGAATGATATTTTTTATTCAAATTTCAGATTTAAAATGCAAGACTGACACTGACAAGCATATATGCCTCAGAAATTTTAACTTCTAGCAGGGGAACGTTTTCTCATTTGAGTCTGAAGTTTTCAATCGTTGAACATGTGCTTTACTAATGAAAATTGTGGTATGTAACAAATATATATGTATACCGTAGATGTATATCTTCATTATATAAAGAGTAAATGAAGAAATTAAATTTACAAACCGGAGAGTTATAAAGTAACGACCACTAAGCATTACTTTTACTTCAGCCACTTGGCTGGAAAGGAAGTGTGTATGTATCCATAAAGTTTTTCATAACTTAAAGCAACTGAGAAATTACGATTATAAATTTTGGCCACTCTCCAAATCCCTTTTCCTCAACCAATTTAACCAAAAATTAAAACCAAATAATGGTTTGGATTGGAAACCGTAAATATCGAAATTGGTTTATGTATTATACATTAAAAGGGTCCGACCAACACTCGAATTGCATTCTTAAATACATTTCTAAATATGTGGTTTACAAAAAAAGTTATCGAATATAAATAATATAAAATTAAGTTTGATCCCTATTGTGTTCTATATATTTTTTTCGTATCACAAATAATAAGGAGGATATAAGAATTTTAAATTTTGGTCTTCCTCTAAATCGCTTATTCTATGTAGAATCGATTAAGATCAGTTGAATTTTTTTTTTTCAAAAGTCGCGTCATGTTAAGTGAATAATTTCATTTATTTTCCGAAAATCTTCTGAAAATTGGCAACATACAAATATACTATGTTTTGCGGAACGCCAAGAACAAGTCACGATTAATTCCTTAATTAGTTTGAAATAATTAACTTCAAATTTGATAATTAATGGCTTCTTCCAATCTACCCTATGTTGAAAAACTAAATAATGACATAGATTTCATTATCTTCTCAGTTGCGATAAGCGCTAGTCAGGCGAATACCACACCAATTGTAATAATAAGTATGAAATCGGGTTTGCTAGCTATTCTTATTGAATATGCATTCTTGAAATACTAGTATGACCAATAGAACGAGGCATAAGGGAATATGTCTACCTGCAGTGATCAAAAAGATTAAAACGCCTTTCTTTTAAATTTTAAAGTAATATGTATATATATTTCTCCCCTTGTAATCTCTTANNNTATATATATAATATATTGTATTTTTTTATGTGCTCGTAAATTTGCTTTCCAGCCTTTCCCCTTCAAACTTTTGAAACTGTTTGAAAATGTTTTGATTAAAACCTTGTTATAATAAAGATTGCTGGAGTTATGGGATAGGATTTTAAAATTAAAAAAAAAATGGCGATGTCAGGCTTATTCACGATACACGTGTATTTGGATTCCTATACATTTTTAACTGCTCGATAAATCATAGTGAGTAATGGAAATGGTTCTCTGCAGAGGTGTCCCCTTGCAGTTTATTTCACCCCTTACGGGGGGTGGGCTGTGGAAAGAGAGGCTCAGCAAACTTTCCAGCCAAGATAACTAGGAGACTCAAGCGCCATTAAACTCTGTTTTAAGGGCCTCGAGAAGCCTCAGGATTTCCAGAGCGGGGGAGGTAAGACGAGAGCCCAGCCCGTCAAGTGGGGGCACGTGCCGCTGAATAGTAATACCAACCTTCCACAAATATTTAAAACATTCCTTGGACATTTGAAATTCTGTCGTATATATTTATAACCTTCGCATACATTCAAGCTTTAATGATGCGCTCCAGCAAGGCTTAATATTTATTTATTAATTTTTTGTAAATTATCTCACCTAACAGGAAGATATACATACAATAATCGCGCTAGAAAATCCATGTCCCCTCATAGTCTCATAGTATTCTCTCCACCCTTGTATTTACCATTTTAATATTATAACGTTTTCTAATACAAATTTAACTTACTTGCTAAAGTTATGAGAGCGCTTAAAAATCACCGTAAAGTGAAAATATTAAAATAATTTTGGTAGAGATGTATTTTTTATTTATTTATTTAAGTGTTAGCCTTCCATTCAACCATTTAGGGTCATGGAAGAAGGGGCTATCTACAGGTTGCCACCCCATTTTAAACACACATGGCTCAGGACAAGCTTCTATATTATAAATAAAAGATTGACCTGGGCGGGATTTGAACCCGCGGCATCAGGATTACGAGACCCGTACGGATCCCCTGAGCTAGCCTGGCGCCCCTAGATGTATTTTTTAAAGTTGCATTTTTTTTTGTAAGTTGTCTTTAAACCTTTATTTTTTTTCACAAATTGTTTGTAATATATGTTTAAAATCATAAATAAACTTCAACAATTCATGTTTGAATTTCTTAAATAAAAATTATATTTATAAGTATTTAATTTGGTTGTGGTTTTTTATCCCACGTAAATTTTAAACAATTAATGAGAGGGAATAGCATAAAAATCTAACTGTCCCAGCCAGGAAACGAACCTGGATCTCCTGCTATCCGGGCCGGTGCACTTGCCAATTGTGCTACCAGGACGCGCCAGGTATCTCATTCAACTGGCTGGGACAGTTAGATGTTTTATTCTATTCCCTCTCATAATTGTTTAAAAATAATGTTGTTTTTTCTATTTTTTAAAATGCTTTCCTCATAATACAACAACAGCTGTTTACTTAATAAACTCAAATATATTAGTGAAATATATAAATGTAAATAGACAAATATTTGTTCATCCTTTATTATTTAGTTGATTTTAAATGTGGAAAGTTTAAATGACTGAAAAGAGTAAAGTAAGGACAGTCTAGGTTTACACCTTACTATAGATATACCTTAGATAGGATTATGAGTAGGAGAGGAAGCAATAACGCAATTGTTTGCAAATAACTGAAATTTGTTTAAATGTTGTTATGAGAAGGAAGTGGGGTGGAGGATTAGGTGAGGTTTAATAGACCTGTTGTGTTTCCCTGAGGGAAGCCGGTCGTCGAGACCCCGCTGAGGTTTCCCTGCACTCAACTTACCTGTTGCTCTCCTCCTGCCACCCTCTCTCTCTCTTCCCATACTTCTCCTTCTTCTAACTACCCTCACCTCTCTCTCTCTCACTTACATCCCTCCCCCCCCTTGGCAAGCCCACTCCATGTCTCTCTCTCTTTCTCCCTCTAGATTCTTCGATAGTGTCTTTTGCCTAAACACCCACTTGGAGAGATTATCTAACCAGCCTCGGCGGTGTAAAGGTCAGCATGCCTGCCCGGAAAGCAGGAGACCCGGGTTCGATTCCCGACTGAGGTAGTCAGATTTTTTTTCTGGCTCCCTTTGAATTTCTTGTAGTACCCACTCACTATTTATTTCCATCACTTTCCAGTCACGTCCACTTCTCTTCTCTCACTCTCCTACTCCCTCCTCTCTCGACATATGTCATTTATTGCGCACTTTCCTCCATGGATATCTTTCCCTATCTCTTTCTTCCACAATTATCCACCCTCCTCGTTTATTCATTCTTCTCGTTCCCCTACACCATTTCAACCGTCTTTTTTTCTCTTCTTTGATACAGTTTTTACAGTACTAACCCTCAAAAAATATGGCACCAGTGTTAAGGTACTTGAAAATAATTTATGTAATACCTATTGATTCTAGACTAAGTCATATCAAAAGTTAAGCCCTAATTAGTAATTACGTGAAAATTTTGAAAACTCTCTGCCTTTCTTAATTGAATATACCCTAAACGATATAACTGGGAAACTTGAGGGAATCGGAAAAAATAAGCATAGCCGATACTAATCAAATATAAATTCACTTGTTCAATTTTTTTGCTTACATTTATTTTTAAAAATAGGTTGTTTTTTTTTGGTTTTTTTTTTTGCCTCTTACCGTAAAAAAAATAAAAGTGATTAAATACAAAGCAATGTTGAGAATTATGATACAAAATAAATTTACAGCGTCAAAAGAATAATTATGATTAACTGTGCATACTAAGCTGTTCATACAAATATATGGAATTCTTGAATATAAAAGGGAGTTCTCTTTTTGCAAAAGACAGTTCTACAATGCTATAGAACGGTCCATGATATGTTATTTGTCCAAAAATCTTATAAAAATTAGTAGAAAAAAACTTACGTAGAAAGATGTCGACGCCAAAGAGGAATAAGCTACAAATAGGTATAGAAACTTATAAGAAAACCTGAAAAAATACTGATAACAGATAACGATAAAATTCTATATACAACCAAAAAAATCGGAGCTAAAATGTCTGTGGCTTCCTTAGAACCATAGTTATTACATCATTTTATTTAAAATACAAATACCAAAAAAATCCTGAAATTAATACTTCGTCCATAATCAACTTATCAATAATAATGTTACTAACTGGGTTTGTATAATCCTTTACAACTAATCAAATAATAATATTTTAATAATCATTTGAATGTAACTTTCAGTTTTATGTTGAGTTTAAATTAAAATGATGGTGACGGGTGTTGAAGGAAATTCGCAGGAACTCTGGTAAACTTATATTCCCAATCATAAAGTTTTGTTTATTAACAGACAAAGCATTTGAACAATAACAAGTTTGATCCAGAATTTTAATAGATATGTAGTCCAAAAGATTAATAATTATTAATTTTTTTTCCTGATAAAATTTGAAGCATCAGGTAAAGTACAATGCCATTAATGTTGGAAGGTTGTATAAGGTGTTTTCTTTTATTGAATAATCATTTAAATATTAATATCCGAATTTTGTTGTATTTAAAAAAGTACTTCGACATTGGAATAGACGAAAATTTTACAAATATATTTTTGGGTTTCCGGTTAATCCATACTATTATTAATTGTGTAATTCGAATTTTGTTTTAATATCAGTTTCATTACATTCGTTAGGAAGTTGCATTATAGTTTAATTTTTCATTTAAAACTACCCCCTAACGGACAGGGGGGGTAGTGTTAAATGAAAAATGAATGATGACCTTTAGCTCAAGGTCTTCTTCTCCTACATCTAATTATTATTTACTTTCAGAATATTGAGGTTTAGTGTTGTACATTAATTATTTCGTCCACTTTAGAAAAAATTGTAAGATTGCAGAAACTCCTCTGTAATTAATTAGATTTTCTCTTTAACAATTTTTCTTTATGCCTTGCAGTTAAGGTCCATTTTTTAATTTTTCCTAAAAAAGTTATGGTTCCTAAAGCGTTGAATTAAAGTTTTGGAGCCATGACACGGTAAAGACTTAATCCTAATGCATTTTTTATACTTAAATTGATGTGTTGCATTTTTTTTTTGTTATGAATGCATATAATGAATTAATTTTAATAGTATTTAAATTCCAAATCTTATTGATGTTTTACTACGTATTTAAATTGAATTCTATTGCGAAAATCCATAAATTGTGGCTAACTCTTGTACAACGCGATGATACGTATACTTACCATACACACATACATCTTCAAGCCTGATCCGCTGTAGTGTTTAAATGTGTGGTATCATCCTGAAATTAGATGAATATATATATTTAAATGATTATTACTTTTGCTGATGAGTATGTGGGATTAAATAAAGTATAGTATGGATTTCTAAAATGTTTTTTCGCGAACAATATAGCCATATTTCTTCTCAGTCGCAAAACAGTGTAATAATATGAGAAAGAGTAGAGCGAATAAGCGTATGGAATGATTACACCCGGAGTCTTGGAATGTTATCGGTTGCTTATCTTGACTTTTGACTAATCCCTGCTTCTAATCAGCTAATCAGAGCAACCTTATCTCGAATTTCTCTAGCTAATACTCCGATGTATCTCTTACAGTCCATACCTGCAGATTCTTCCTATTTTATTCGGTTAAATCCCTGGATATTGTTTAAATAACCCACAGTTTTTTATGTTATGCATCCGGGCAATTTATCCAAATTAGCCTGTATTCCTCTTCCGCTCCCCTCCGTGTCCCGGTATGGGTGGAGGTCGAACAAGGAGTTTGGGGATGAAGAAAACCGGATCTCTGACTTTCTGATGAAAATTCAGAGGAAATCTAACTCCCTGTGAAAATGGACAAACGAGTGAGGAAAGTAGAGATGATCCAATTGGAAAGTTTCCTTGATTTGGGGAAATCTGAGTGTATCCGCTGCCAATAATCCACTTGTGCTTGAGTTCGTCCAGCAGAGTCTGTATTTTTCTTTTTACTGTAAATAACCCTCCTTTTTATTGTGAGAGACCCTCCATTGAAAAAAACAAAAACAAATTGTGGGCGTGAAGGAGAGAGGAAAAAAATATTCAAAACTGTGCTACATCATTTTGACCTCATAAATACACAAATTATATATATATATATTTATTTATAGGTTGCTAAGTGTTTGGTTGCTATGCATGATTTTGGTAAATAAAAATGAAATCAGTGACATATGAAAGTTTTGTATCTTTAAATGGATTAATCATATCAAATAAAAAAAATAGATGAATAAAACTTTTTATAAAACAATCATAAAGAATAAAAAAATAGAAGAAATCTGTAGATAAGTGACTACAGGGATTGTAAATTTATTGTCAGACATGTAAATAGTCATTATCTTGTTGCCATAGAAATAATTCAATTTCCGAAATTTCTCTGTCTTATCTCCTATAAAACTAATCTTTTTGTTTAATATGGCTCGGTAGCTACCTAATTTTAAGGGACTTATTCCCCTACAATAAGGGGCTTGGTGGTCTGGTGGCTAAGGTACTGGACTCCTGAGCAGAAGGTTCCAGATTCAATGCTCGCAGTGCACAGTTGGTTTATCTTTCTGTGCCTCTGTTTGTAATGACCCAGAGGATTTATGGGGTACTCCTAGAGAACACTCATCAATAATTGAGAACCATTCTTTATTGAATGGGAAACATTTAGGCGGCCAGAATGGTGTTCTGACCATATGACTTCCCTAGTGTGCCGTGGATCGAGAATGAATGCATTCCTAACATGTATTTTCCCCCTGTACCTATATCATATATTGCGGGAATGGTCTTTTTTATTCACCTACAATCACTGCTTCGTTTGCATTCTTTATGCATTAATAAATATTAATTTAGTTGTGGTATATTACCCCACGTAAATTTTAAACTGATAGATTTTTATTCTGTTCCCTCACATTAATTGTTTATGCATTAATGTTTCTAAATTATATTTGAGAGTGGTGTCACTGGTCAACTTCTCTTCTCATGTGACTTTCATCAATGTAATTTTTTTTTATTATTCACTGTAATCAAATTACAAAATGTTTTTATTTATTTTTAACAGAATGTAATATGTAAATAAAGGTTATAAAAAAAATTATGTTATGTTCTCATAGTTTTCTAAAATATATAATATTTTCAAAGCAACCATGTAGTATTTTCGAAATACTTTTTAAGATACTCTAGTGTTTTGATTTTATTAAATATTATTTTAGTTTCATAGAATTTTTTTATATTTGGCGCTCGCATGCCTACATTTTCATTAAGGGAAAACATATTTACCTTTTTCCGTGCACCTAATGTATATAAATAAATAAAAATATAATCGATATGTCGATTACAATGTAAGTTTTTATTTTATAAAAAATTGTTCTTATTTTAGAGTAGGGATTCAGAATACAGTTTTATATTTCTATTTACCTCAAACTAAATCACATATTTAAGTTTAAATTTTTTTTTATTAAGAGTCAATTCGAGATTTAAGAAATCTAGTTAGACTTGAGACAGAGCTGAACGTGCTCCCGGTTGGACGTAAACGCAGCTCGAATGGACTGAATTTTGTCAGGACCACATAAATACAGTATCGGTCAATCAATCGCTATTCCTACGGCTCCACCACACCTGGTCCGGGACTGGAACTTACAATCCCTCACGTTCCATTTAGTCGCAGACAACGCAAGTGGATCATGATGTGGTACTAGTACCGTCATTGTATTGTAATCACCAACAGTGTAAGGCATATGGAAGAAAAAATGTTCTAATTTCTCAATTTGCATTTATTATTAATACTATTAATGAAAAACATTACACACACATACCCCCCCCCCCCACCACACACATATAGAGCACAGTTATCCATGTTTATTTCAGCTAAACAGCACTCAGGGTTGACAAGTATGGTCAGTTGCCAGTTTCTGTGTGCTCCCTCTCGAACTGTGTGTCATCAATGGCTTTGCTGGCGGGATGGTCCACCCCGTACAACTAAATATTGAGGAAATATAAATTTGGTATTCGTAGTCTTCCATCAATACAATCAAGTAAATATAAGTAAAAAATAAAATATATACGTTCTCCTATTATCCTCGACGCATACTAGCTCAGTCAGCTTATCTATTCCACTGAATGTTTTTTTTCTCCTCCTTAAATGAAGAATGACACCAATTTAGTGTTGGATTATTCTAAAAGAATGCTAGGAATGCGCTTGGCCATTACACAGAGGGAGACAAATATTTGTATTATGTGGGTACTGAATATTGGGCCTTTACTTATGGTGTAAAGTTTTGAAACTAATAGACTATCCGTGCCTCTACTGTTTCCTAAATAGGCATTATGAAACAGCTCATTTTTTCGATGTTATGGTATTACTAAATATCTTTAAGTAACTTAAATTATTATAAAATTAAATTTCCAATCTCCTCTGAGTTACCAAAGTTTGGTATAAATCTAATTAATAATGATTTATTTGTATCTATAAAGATATTTGATATTCATAGATTATACAGATATTTAAAGGAAAAGAAAGATTATGTGAGTAGAAATATCTTTGTGAGCATCCGTCTTTTCGAGATAGTAATTATTACTGGTACTTAACGACAATAAGTGTAAAAGTGGACTGGCAAAGCTACATTCATTATTAATATTAATTACTACTTTCGCAAGAGCGTAACAACCAATTGTTTATCGCTACTCAAACCTCAATTAACGTTTAAACGGCAATGTACTCTCGCTTATGTGTGTAGCTATAATCAATTTTTTAAAATTAGAACGTGGCCAAATAGACAACTCAATTTTCGATTTATATGAACATTTGACTGTATATTATGAAGATTTTCATCAAAGTGTAGGACATGATGTCCATAGAGGAACTTAAAAAGAAAATATTCGCAGAAACATGGAAAGTATTTCCATATTTTGAGCTAAAGAATTTATACAAAATAATCATATAGGTACGGTTAGGATATGACATTATAAAAAAGAGCATTGACCATTGTCACAGAGTAAAGAATGTCGTGTGGTGAGAGTGCGTGTTTTGCTAATGGAAGGTCATTAAGTCTTCTCTTCAGTGTCAAAGGGTATTAAAATGACTAAGTATCGCAGCCTAGTTTTCCCCGTTGTAACATTTCCCGAGGATCGGCGAATACTGACCGAAAACCAAGAAAATTCGCTTTACTTTCTCTGAAAATATATAGTAACACGTTGTTCTTATAGTAATCTCAATTAATAGATATCAACCCTAAAAGTATTAGGAAAGAAAAAAATCTAAATTTACTATTTCTACACTTCATTGAAGTACCTCTCTTTTGCCGATGCATACGACGAATTACAGGTAGTACAAGAGACTGCCAAAGTAGGCATAGTCTGTCTCTGGAGGAGCTCTAATTTCTCCACTGTTCAACCAGAATTTCTACTGTAAAATATATATTTGCTTGTTACTATCTACGTGATAAAATAGGAGAGACGAGGTATCGTTTCCCGGCTTTCAGGGAAGCTGTAATCTGATGAAGCTTGTCTTTCAGCCAGGTCCGATGCAGAGGTCTCTTTACGGCACCTAAAGGCCCAATAGTGGAAGGCACCTTTTGCCGATGCATACGACAAATTACAGGTATTACAAGAGACTGCCAAACCAGGCATAGTCTCTGGAGGAGCTCTAATTTCCCCACTATTCAACCAGAATGTCTACTGTAAAATATATATTTGCTTGTTGCTATCTACGTGATAAAATAGGAGAGACGAGGTATCGTTTCCCGGCTTTCAGGGAAGCTGTAATCTGATGAAGCTTGTCTTTCAGCCTGGTCCGATGCAAAGGTCTCTTTACGGCACCTAAAGGCCCACTGATGGAAGGCACCTTTTGCCGATGCATACGACAAATTACAGGCAATACAAGAGACTCCCAAACTAGGCTCAGTCTGTCTCTGGAGGAGCTCTAATTTCCCCACTGTTCAACCAGAACATGTGTAACAAAATGTAAAATATATATTTGCTTGTTGCTATCTGCGTGATAAAATAGGAGAGAGTAGGTATCGTTTCCCTGCTTTCAGGGAAGCTGTAATCTGATGAAGTTTTTCTTTCAGCCTGGTCCGATGCAAAGGTCTCTTTACGGCACCTAAAGGCCCACTAGTGGTGGGCACCTTTTGCCGATGCATACGACAAATTACAGGTAATACAAGAGACTGCCAAACTAGGCATAGTCTGTATCTGGAGGAGCTCTAATTTCCCCACTGTTCAAGCAGAATGTCTACTGTAAAATATATATTTGCTTGTTGCTATCTACGCGATAAAATAGGAGAGACGAGGTATCGTTTCCCGGATTTCAGGGAAACTGTAATCTGATGAAGCTTGTCTTTCACTATAATATTAATAATATAGAAAACTGTCAAATATCTTAATATAATCGTAATGTTTTTTAAAACATTAACGTTAGAAAAATAAATTTAACACGTATTCTTTAATAAAACTTATATAGAGCACAGTTATCCATGTTTATTTCAGCTAAACAGCACTCAGGGTTGACAAGTATGGTCAGTTGCCAGTTTCTGTGTGCTCCCTCTCGAACTGTGTGTCATCAATGGCTTTGCTGGCGGGATGGTCCACCCCGTACAACTAAATATTGAGGAAATATAAATTTGGTATTCGTAGTCTTCCATCAATACAATCAAGTAAATATAAGTAAAAAATAAAATATATACGTTCTCCTATTATCCTCGACGCATACTAGCTCAGTCAGCTTATCTATTCCACTGAATGTTTTTTTTCTCCTCCTTAAATGAAGAATGACACCAATTTAGTGTTGGATTATTCTAAAAGAATGCTAGGAATGCGCTTGGCCATTACACAGAGGGAGACAAATATTTGTATTATGTGGGTACTGAATATTGGGCCTTTACTTATGGTGTAAAGTTTTGAAACTAATAGACTATCCGTGCCTCTACTGTTTCCTAAATAGGCATTATGAAACAGCTCATTTTTTCGATGTTATGGTATTACTAAATATCTTTAAGTAACTTAAATTATTATAAAATTAAATTTCCAATCTCCTCTGAGTTACCAAAGTTTGGTATAAATCTAATTAATAATGATTTATTTGTATCTATAAAGATATTTGATATTCATAGATTATACAGATATTTAAAGGAAAAGAAAGATTATGTGAGTAGAAATATCTTTGTGAGCATCCGTCTTTTCGAGATAGTAATTATTACTGGTACTTAACGACAATAAGTGTAAAAGTGGACTGGCAAAGCTACATTCATTATTAATATTAATTACTACTTTCGCAAGAGCGTAACAACCAATTGTTTATCGCTACTCAAACCTCAATTAACGTTTAAACGGCAATGTACTCTCGCTTATGTGTGTAGCTATAATCAATTTTTTAAAATTAGAACGTGGCCAAATAGACAACTCAATTTTCGATTTATATGAACATTTGACTGTATATTATGAAGATTTTCATCAAAGTGTAGGACATGATGTCCATAGAGGAACTTAAAAAGAAAATATTCGCANCCACCACCATTGGGCCTTTAGGTGCCGTAAAGAGACCTTTGCATCGGACCAGGCTGAAAGACAAGCTTCATCAGATTACAGCTTCCCTGAAGGCAGGGGAACGATACCTCGTCTCTCCTATTTCATCACGTAGATAGCAACAAGCAAATATATATTTTACAGTAGACATTCTGGTTGAAACGTGGGGAAGTTAGAGCTCCTCCAGATATAGACTGTGCTTGGTTTGACAGTCTCTTGTACTACCTGTAATTTGTCGTATTCATCGACAAAAGGTGCCCACCACCATTGGGCCTTTAGGTGCCGTAAAGAGACCTTTGCATCGGACCAGGCTGAAAGACAAGCTTCATCAGATTACAGCTTCCCTGAAGGCAGGGGAACGATACCTCGTCTCTCCTATTTCATCACGTAGATAGCAACAAGCAAATATATATTTTACAGTAGACATTCTGCTTGAACAGTGGAGAAATTAGAGCTCCTCCAGAGACAGACTGTGCCTAGTTTGGGAGTCTATTGTAGTACCTGTAATTTGTCGTATGCATCGGCAAAAGGTGCCTTCCACCAGTGGGCCTTTAGGTGCCGTAAAGAGACCTTTGCATCGGACTAGGCTGAAAGACAAGCTTCATCTGATTAGAGCTTCCCTGAAGGCAGGGGAACGATACCTCGTCTCTCCTATTTCATCACGTAGATAGCAACAAGCAAATATACATTTTACAGTAGACATTCTGGTTGAACAGTTGGGAAATTAGAGCTCCTCCAGAGACTATGCCTGGTTTGGCAGTCTCTTGTATTACCTGTAATTTGTTGTATGCATCGGCAAAAGGTGCCTTCCACCAGTGGGCCTTTAGGTGCCGTAAAGAGACCTTTGCATCGCAGCAAGCTGAAAGACAAGCTTCATCAGATTACAGCTTCCCTGAAGGTTGGGAAACGATACCTCGTCTCTCCTATTAGCCATTAAACCCTTTCTCTTTTCCAGAGCTGTCCTCACCCCTCCCACACACCTACACTTTCCACACCCTCTCTGCCCATTTCCCGCGCCCATTCCCACCCACTCCCATCTTCCTCCCTATCTCATTCCTGCTTACGAATACATTATACAATATTTATTTTAAATATAATAGTTCCTCTTTTATACAGCAAATTAAAAAAAAAAAAAATCATGACATGCTGAATTAAGTTTGCATCCAACGTTTCCAGTTACTTATCGATTAAACAGCAGTGATTCGATAAAAATAAAAATAAAGTGAAAGTTGCTGGATTTTAATGAGCATTGAAAAAAGTAAGTTCATTAACTCGATATTTTATCGAAATTTTAGTTTAGTGGATGAGTAGCAAGGGGGCTTAAAAACGCAAAGCCCTCTCAGGTTTAGTGTTGCAGAGGGCCAAGGCTCAGTAAACTCGGAAACGTTTTCCTATGAATGAAGTTATTAAAAACCTCATAGTTTAGACTCTTATTCCTCTAGCCTCACGAGATAGCATAGAAAAATGCGTATATCTTAATGTGTTATAGCATTGTTTGGATTGCCAGACCCGTAATATGAACAGATTATTAAACTCGCTACATAAAAAACAATTATATTAAAACTTCTTGATTGAAGGCGAAAGGTCCAAAATAAATGACGAAAATTCTAACAACAATTATTTATAGACCGACTAATTTCGCGTTCTTAGACGCCTCCTCACGAGCTTAAAATATATCATAAAATTTATAACGATGATTTTCCGCTTCGGAAGCTACGTCAAGACTGAAAAGAAACCTGTCGAGTGGGATTAAAGAAGGTCAACAAATCATCGATTTTTTCTATGTTTTAATTATCGATTATTCTATTGTAATGAAGAATGCACTTTTCACCAATTTATATTTTTTAATAAAATTTAAGAAAATAATATGCACTAATGATAAATATGTTATTAAAACTAAATACTTAGTCTTCTTGTAAAAACATTCTTAATAAGTTATTATGATAATAATTTTTTTTGTTTTTTATTTACTAATGTTTTTCTATATTTTGCTCTTGATTTTGTTTTTTCGTAATCTATTTTATTTATTTTTTCAAAGTCTTAACTATGTTCATATTTTAATGTGTTTACCATGCTTGAAGACTTATTAAATCGATGTTAGGTTATTTTTCGAATATTGACGAATTTTAGATATACATTTTTTTTTACGATTCGCCTATATATTTGACAACAGTTGCCGCAAAAAATTCTTTAAATACTAAATAAAGTACTTAAATTTAATAATACTAATTACTTTTGGTCTCTGTCTCAGGTAATTTATCTTTAACTTAACCATGACATATTCCTATTATCTATGCAGCTATATATATATATATATATAT
>KZ807299.1:324930-336376 GCA_000696205.2 Oncopeltus fasciatus | reverse complement strand
AAATAAAAGAAAAAAATATATCATAAAATAAAAATCAAATAAAAAATAAAACAAATAAATGGTCATCACTGGGCAAGGAGAAGGGGCCCATCGACCCCACTCCCAATACCATAGGTTTAGGCATTAAGATCCAGGAGGTCGCGAGGCCATCTCCGTTTTAGTCGCCGGGGAGGGTTGTGAGGATTGGAGTCCGACGACAGGGATTGGGCATATGGATTGGGATTAAATTGGAGTTTACAATGGAAGAGCTTGAAGCGGGTGGAAATAAGGTCTTTGACAAAGGAATATTAAAGTTGTGATAAAGGGTAGAATTGGACACATAATATGGAGCGTTAGCAATTATTTTGAGAATTTTGGACTGAAAGGATTGTATCCGTTGGATATTGGAAGGCTTAGCGGCATCCCACCAACCTTCAACCACTGAAAAAGAAGGTAGAAACTTATCCCAACTCTTATTTAAAAGTAAAAGTTTTTGGGTCTCGCACTATAAGTGAATAAAATAATTTCTTTCCCGTCTAATCCATGTGAATATGAGAGATTGCCTGGATACACAAATAGTGCTAATTCTTGGTCAACATCTTGTTTAAAAAGCTTCCCAACTAGACTTGAGAATCACGAAATATTCAGAAGCTCCCAAAAAATTGAGAAATGGAAGTAATACGCATGAAAAAAAACGCGACTTGCAGACATTAAATTATATAAATAAATAATAAATGAACCTCACGTGCAGCCCACCTGTCCTCCTAATTCCTGCATGTTAACGCGCTGCCACTGAGACAAGAACATTTTACCTCCCCACAGCTGTGAAAATCTCTTTGTCAGTGCTCAAGCATATGCGGCCGCCATGCACAATTTTATATTCCATTTATACCTTTTATAAAACCATGGTGTGAGTACATATGGTAATATGCTACTGGTAAGTGAAGATAGGAATGAGTAGAACCAGCATATTTTACACATTAACATGAGGAATTCTAAATTTACTCGAGAGTAACCATTATCTACAGTTAACACTCCACAGACATAATGCTGTTCTTATTATTCTCTGTTATTCCTAGAACAGAGATTCTATTTTGGATTTAAAACCACACCGAAATATTGGCTTCGGTGTGGTATTAAATCCAACGTAAATTTTAAACAATCTTACAACATTAGTAACGTTAGTAAATTTTAAACTCGAAGTACGAGTGCGAGGAATTTAATAAGTTATCTGGCTAATCTCAGTGGTACAACTGGTTAACGCGCTTGGCCGGATAGCAGGAGATCCAGGTTCAAGCCCTGTCTGAGACAGATAGATTTTTTATTCCATTCCCTTGCATTTATTGTCTATATTATTTTTGTATTTGTCCTACTTCATATTGGCTTCATTCCTTGTTAATATCCTCAAATTAATTGCAATCGAATTTAGCTATCAGGAATAACTATTAATTAAACCTTGCGCATACATTTTATTTAAATATTCTTAGTCTTCACAGCTTCAATTTCTGTTTTAAAAATTTAAATTGCTTTGGTGCTCCGCTATATGAGGAACCATGATCATACTCGGGAAATTCATATCTGTATCTGGGCAGAGAAGCCCATATGGCCCTCGAAGATGTCAATTTCGAAGCCGAGAAATCCCCCTCCCTCCTGTCCCTGTTAATTTTTCTATTCCGATGCAAACCCCTGTTAAAACACATCCAGCCTATATACTTTTCCATTATTATTCTTATGTACTTACTGTCTGCTCACTATAAAGTTTAAATGGGAGAACCTTCTCTACTTCATGATTATATTATCCTTTTACTTTCTATCCATTTTTTTTCTATTATCATTCATTACAAACTTTCAATTTAATTTATATCTTGCTATTTCTTTTTTTTTTCTTTTTTTCTTTTTTTTTTTTTTTTTACACCGCAGCTAAGTTGTTATTTAAATTTTATTTTTATTTCTTACAGTATGTTAAGAATAAAAATTTGTAATTTGATTTAATTGAAAGAAGAAAAAAACAAATAATGAGGTTACACTTGAGGAATGTGTCCAGTGACACCACTCCTAAATGAAGGAAAATCTATGTTCTTAGGAAGTTCCAAAGTGGGTCCTGTGCAAGCTTTTATCTATAAATAAAGGCTTGTCCTGAGTCATGGATGGTTAGAATGGGGTGGCAACCAGAAGGTAGTCCCTTCCTTCATAACTCTAAATGGTCTAAAGGGAGACTAATAATAAAAAAATAAATAAAATAATTCTAATGGACGAATTTAGCACCTTATAACGTATTTAAAGAGATGCGTTCTAACCCCCCAAAACCCCTTGTTCCAATATAGAAACCCTGATAGGTTCAACTTATCGTACGAGACATCGTAGTGTAATCAAATATATTCTGATAGGTATTAATCTCGATCCTATTGTTCTTCTAACACAAGCTTTTGACCTCTACAGGTTTTCAGATTGTGTTTCCGCCTGGTGTAGCCGTTGCTTGAGGCGATTCATTATAAACGGATCTTTTCAACTTATTTCTCTTGGCTCTCCAAGGTCTGGGAATCCCAGGTCCGAAAAAATCCCTCGGTATTCTGGAATAGAAGATGGTAGAAGAATAGAAGCTTACTTTTTTAAATTTTTATCTGCCTGGGCCACTCCACCATTAAATGTGCCTTATCAAAGAAAATGACAGCATTAATAAATCCCAGTTTTAAATTTTAGCTTTAGCAAGATAATGGCTCACTGTTTACTGGTTCAGGATTCAAGAAGGATTTTCTTATTCCCTAAAATAATTAGTGGACGACGAAATTTCTTCTACAAAAGGGGATTGAATAGCAGTTCAATCCACCTCGAGCTTTATATTCCGGACAAATATATTGAGCCAGGATTAAACGCATCAAAAAGTTTTCCTG
Organism: Oncopeltus fasciatus; assembly: GCA_000696205.2. Lineage (NCBI taxonomy): Eukaryota > Metazoa > Arthropoda > Insecta > Hemiptera > Lygaeidae > Oncopeltus > Oncopeltus fasciatus. Next base: position 333,506 of record KZ807299.1, on the reverse strand, counting down.
AGCTGCATAAGGTCAAGGAGAATAACCTTTGTGGGTTAATCTTTCTGTTTGAGAGATTTGTTATTAATTAGTGACTTATTGCAATTATTTAATATTAATTTATTAAATGTATTGAATTTATTGTTTGATTTCTCAAGAAACTTAAGTAATATTAAAGGAAATAAGCATCTTGTTTATACGTATGTATTTTTAAATAATGAGAAAAAATTTCAAAAAGACAAATACCGAAGTATATATCTCAATTTTTGTAAATATTTTGATTTAAGCAATTGGATTAAGTTATTTTTTTTTTAGTTCCTTTTCTCATTTTTTAATATGAATAAAATTACTTGCCACATCAAGTACGTTTATATCGACTAAACAGTCAACTTATACTATACGTTAATATTTACGTTTCTAGGGAAATATTAAATGTATAGGTTCCCACACTATTTACTATTTATCTTTAAAACGTCAGCTATTGCATACGTATTCAATCGTGGATTTGGAAGTTTTTCGAAGAAAATGTGCTTTGCTTTTCCTTGTATTTTGATTCATATGCGTTGAATTTTAAGAACATCAACGTTAATTAATAACTTTTAAATATTTTTATTTGTGGTTTTATTTATCCCACGTAAATTATAAATAATTCATGAGAGGGAACAGAATAAAAAAATCTATCCGTCCTCGCCAGGAAACGAACCTGGATCTCTTGCTATCCGGGCCTAGCGTGCTGACCATTACACCACAAGGACAGGCTAGATATCTCACTCTATTCCCTCTTCATTAGCGAGAGCCTAACTTACGAGAAAGACGAGAAATTCGTCTTAAACTCGAAGTAGCTGACATTGTCATGCATNCTTTTTTTTTTTTTTTTAACTCCACAACGAAAATAATACAGATTTCATTCAGACTTCTAATGATTTTTTCAAAGATCATACCACTCCTAATGAATGGTTTGATTATACTATTAAAGAAGATGAATAACCCTATTTCTTAGATCTTTTCTTAAATAAATTCCCGAGTAACGTTATAAGTGACTAATTAAAGTCTTCCTGATATTTTCTCAATACTCAGAATGTTTAAAACTTTACTTTTTGGTGGCCAATATAAAGTATAAAGTAGCTAAAAGAAGGTGGTTTAAAATGTAGAAACATAACAGAAAAACTAAATCTCTAATTGAAAAAGTTTGGCGGGTGAAAATTAATTAAAAAGGCATCGAGGCAAATCGATTCCTGACAATGAATTTACCTCATACGAATGTCCAATTAGAACCTTGGCAAATAATATGTGAGCATAAAACTGAAATCGTCCATATAGACGACTCCTAAAGTTATTCTCATTATTTGTTTATTTCACCGTAAACATCAATTGCATTGTGTTATTTATTACATTTATGATAGCTTTTGCTTACGGCATACATTCATGCTTCATTAGGTGTGCCATTTGAAGCGTTCACAGGAATAATGATATTCCCCGCATTTTTTTTTATTATCTGTCGCATCCAGAGATTTAATTCACATGGCTTTTTTGCTCCCTGGAAAAAGTTTATTCTCTTGAAAAACTTAGGAAGAGAACAATCAAAGTTGGGAAGATTTTGTCCCTAAAAACAGCGGGATAGAAGTCTGTTTATCATAGGAAGAGTCCAATTCCGCGACAAATAAATTGGAAGAGAGAGCAAGGAGGTAAACTAGTGGAAATTCAATCTGGCCCCGGGAAAGTTTTCCGTTCGAACTAAATTAATTCAGGAGGCTTTTTTTCCCCTGAAAAGTGGAAGTTCTATTAAATATAAGCCTACTGCATCTCGCAGTTGGCTCTCTTTAAAAGCACAGATTTAGTCATGGCAGAATGAAGACAAGAAAGTGCTGTCAAAGCGATCTACCGCACTTTTCTTCAATTTAATTGCTTTCTGCTCCTCAGGCAAACAGCCAGATTCTTTTGAAAAAACAAAAAAAAAAAAAACAACAACGAAAAAAACAATTTTTTATTAAGTCTTTTCCTGTGTAATCATATCCTATGCAAACTCAAGAACCAGGATCAGATAATTTTGATTTATTCATCCTAAGAACTCAACAAAAGTTTAATAGTAAATCATTGAATTTAAATTATTTAAAATTTAACAGAAAACAATCGTGATGAGGTATTTCAGTTGATACTCTTTCGCCCTTAGTTGGAGCTTAATTCGACAACAAAAAGTTACCAGGCAGAGAAGCAGTCCTCGAGTAGAAATTCCGGCAGGTAAAGAGTTTTCTAACTTAAAATATTTTGAATTCAAGGTTGTGAACGGGATGTTCGGCAACACATTTTACTCTTTAATCAGCATCGACAGACCTAATCACATAGAACGTAGCAGGAATGTTTCAAAGTCCTTCATTTCTGTCTCTCAACGATGCTTCCTTTGAAGCAGACAAATTTCAAAGGGAACTTAATAAGAATCTCATTCGATTTTGCCTTTGCCTTATTCCAGTCAGCACTGATTCGGAGAAGACGTATTGGCCCGCTTGATTTAGCACATTAACTGACAAGTTTGTCCTTCTAAAATTTTTAAGAATTTTATTTAAACTGCTGCTTGTATCAAATCCGATTTTATCAGACTTTAAGAGTCGTTCCAACTTATCTGCGAATTGGGTTTCGACAAATATGTATGTAAGCAATATTGTTAACGCACCAAGAAGAAGGATTCCAACTATCTAGACAAATGTGTGGACTGTTTGCCAAATTAATTCAATATATTTTTTTCTTGGTGTACTTCATCAACATTTTTATTATTAACTACTGAAGATTCTGTACAATTTGGCACATGGTAACCCACCATTCATGGTCACATCAACATTCCAGAGCATTAGCTCATAGAACTTCCCGACCAATTCGTTCTCAGACAATGCAAAAGTATTCTGTCCTTCTTCCCCCACCCGGAAGGGGAAGCAACGACTTCAGACTTTCTCGTTCCATTGTTGTGAAAAGGGTTCTCAGTTCAAAATTCCACTCTTGACCTTCCATTTCTTCTTCATAGAGATTCAATTTAAGATACCGAGACATGGTAATTTAACTAAACCTGCATAAAAAATTTTTCCTCTAAAAGTAACTTAAGGGATGTGATACCCCATTTTCCAATGAGGGCATCTAATCCTGAAGAACGTGCGTTCCTCCAGGAGAACCCACAAGTCGCATCTTTATTAATTTTGCTAGAAAACATTTGAGAGGAAAACTGAAGTCTTCCTCAGCACTCAAACACCTACTCTCTCTTCAATGATGAACGACCATTTTCATCTTGATGGGAAAGAAGCTACATGCCAGTGGCTAGTGGGGATTCTGCAACTAGCTTCGTAGAGAGATTTTTACTCCTTAAGGCAAAACGAGAGCGACCACTTTCATGTCCAAAGAAGCTACATGCAAGTTGCTGTGGGGATTCTGCAACTAGCTTCGTAGAGAGATTTGTACTCCTTAAGGCAAAACGAGAGCGACCACTTTTATGTCCAAAGAAGATACATGCCAGTGACTGTGGGGATTCTGCAACTAGCTTCGTAGAGAGATTTGTACTCCTTAAGGCAAAACGAGAGCGATCACTTTCATGTCCAAAGAAGCTACATGCCAGTGGCTAGTGGGGATTCTGCAACTAGCTTCGTAGAGAGATTTGTACTCCTTAAGGCAAAACGAGAGCGATCACTTTCATGTCCAAAGAAGCTACATGCCAGTGGCTAGTGGGGATTCTGCAACTAGCTTCGTAGAGAGATTTGTACTCCTTAAGGCAAAACGAGAGCGATCACTTTCATGTCCAAAGAAGCTACATGCCAGTGGCTAGTGGGGATTCTGCAACTAGCTTCGTAGAGAGATTTGTACTCCTTAAGGCAAAACGAGAGCGATCACTTTCATGTCCAAAGAAGCTACATGCCAGTGGCTAGTGGGGATTCTGCAACTAGCTTCGTAGAGAGATTTGTACTCCTTAAGGCAAAACGAGAGCGATCACTTTCATGTCCAAAGAAGCTACATGCCAGTGGCTAGTGGGGATTCTGCAACTAGCTTCGTAGAGAGATTTGTACTCCTTAAGGCAAAACGAGAGCGATCACTTTCATGTCCAAAGAAGCTACATGCCAGTGGCTAGTGGGGATTCTGCAACTAGCTTCGTAGAGAGATTTGTACTCCTTAAGGCAAAACGAGAGCGATCACTTTCATGTCCAAAGAAGCTACATGCCAGTGGCTAGTGGGGATTCTGCAACTAGCTTCGTAGAGAGATTTGTACTCCTTAAGGCAAAACGAGAGCGATCACTTTCATGTCCAAAGAAGCTACATGCCAGTGGCTAGTGGGGATTCTGCAACTAGCTTCGTAGAGAGATTTGTACTCCTTAAGGCAAAACGAGAGCGATCACTTTCATGTCCAAAGAAGCTACATGCCAGTGGCTAGTGGGGATTCTGCAACTAGCTTCGTAGAGAGATTTGTACTCCTTAAGGCAAAACGAGAGCGATCACTTTCATGTCCAAAGAAGCTACATGCCAGTGGCCAGTGGGGATTCTGCAACTAGCTTCGTAGAGAGATTTGTACTCCTTAAGGCAAAACGAGAGCGATCAATTTCATGTCCAAAGAAGCTACATGCCAGTGGCTAGTGGGGATTCTGCAACTAGCTTCGTAGAGAGATTTTAATATATTTTTATACAGATAATAAATAATTTTTCATCTTTTTATATTCAAATTAACAGGTTTTACTCTAGCTTTTAGTATCCAACTAATAACCGTAATCCTGTGTCTGCAAAATATGGTGTTTCTAGCGTGTAATTAAGATCCTTGAATATTATACTACTTCTTAAAGTTACCGCTAAGCTCTTATTGTGTCTCATAAATTCTTCTTCATATTGGTGCTTTAAATTCATAAATGTATTGCCACTTGTTTCCACATCTTGTATGCTTTATATTTTTCTCTAAAATTAAATTTCTTGAGTACCTTATTTAATTATTTAGCTTGCGATATATTCCTTTATAAATTTCTTCGAGTAAGATTTGCGGATATCTGTAATCAAGTAAGCTCTTTATAGTGTTATTCAAAAGTATAGAGAAAGACAGGCTGTATTTTTTATTCTAAATATATTATATAGTTTGGAGTATATGAAGGGGGTTGTAATAGTTTTTTAACAAAAAAGGTAAATAGTTTTTTACTTCCTGAAATATATCTATTCCCAAATTTGAAATCCGCAACACATTATGTATCTCACGCTGTGCACATATAATCATTTATGCCTTACACACTATATATGCTGTGTCTTGTGGCTGCAGTTTATTTTTCACTATTATTTTGTTTTTATATTAAAATACAACGTTATTAAATTGTATATAAATAATAATTAAAAAATTAATGAACAAATATAAATATAAACACATTTCTATAAACGATAATAATCACACAGTATTTAAATAAAAGATAAAAAAATGAATGATCCGATTCAAGGCAGATCAACTGGAGCAGGGATGTATTTGAGACTTCAAATCCAATTAAGAAGCAATTTTCGAATATTTTAACCCTTTCAGACCCAAAGACAACACAGTAAATTAAAATTGTCTTTAAATATTTTAGTAGTTATTTAGCAAAATAAAAGTAGTGGGAATTAAGATTTACCGGGAGTCCTAAATTGCATAAAAAAAGCTCTTTCAGGCTTAATTGTTAATTAAACAAACAAACTGTGAAATGTATTATTAAAGTAACTATTTTGAAATTGTTTTATCATCAGAAAAATCTCATTACAAAGTGTGGTTAATTCAAACCCAATACCTGATTTACATTTTTCCATCTCTTTATATCTAGTCCGTAAAAATACATATAAATATTCTCGTATATTCGCAAAAAAAAAAAAAAAATGCTTTCCTTGATCTGGATGATGAATACATAAAATTTAAAAATGTACAACAAACTATAAGCTTGTCAAATTCCCTCGTAATTTACAATCACTAATAACTTTAGTAGAACTTCACCATTCCTAACTATGCTCAAAGTTAAGATCAATATCACAGCATTAAAACTTAAATTAAACGTTGATTACAAAAGCTAGGTTCCACTTGTTGCGTACACCATTCTAGACACACAACCTCCTGCACATATTATAATCTTGGAAATATTCCATTATCATTTATCTTGAATAAAATTTATAAATAAAATAGAAAATAAATCTTTTGTCTCAGTATAAACTAATTTTTAAATATATATACAATGCATTTGTGTGTTTGTTTGAGTGTTGTGTACGAGGATTTTCTAATTCTTTATGTAAGTAGAATATAAAGTTCTAGTGAAAATACTAATACGTTTTGACTTATCACAAATCTAACTAATGCTAATATTTATTTATTTATTTTAGGTGAGTACCGTACGTCAGCTTTCATTATCTGTAAGGTAAACTCTCTCACTGTTAGAATTATTATTTTATTATGATTGCTATAGCTATTTTATGGTATCTTATGCTTATTATGGCCGCCGTCATATGGCCAAAAGATCAAATGGCAACAAAGCCACATGCATCATCCTCCGGTTTGTGAGTAAAGATAGTTAATGATTGTCCTTGTGTACTTGTCACTTATGGTTTTTTCTTATATTGGCATCCTCAAATAGGACCACATATATTTTTGGGACCTCCATGTCTAGCACGAACAATATATTTCATTACCGCTGGAGCATTTAACGCGCTCGATATCCTTTGGCTGGACATATTTAACAAAATCCGTCGTTTGGACCTGATACTAACCATAATCTTCGTAACCATAATAATAACCTAATCTTCATATGTCAAAGTCTAGTGGTAATATACAATTATATACACTGATCTAACGGACCAACAATTTTTTATGTAACTATTGGCAGAGTCTCTGCAAGTTAAGTGAAAATTTCAAAATTAAACATTTTTAATTAGTTTTCCCTTCAAATATCTCAACCCAGAGAAAATAGTCGGCCGGTTTAAAGGATATATTATAGAGACTGATTAATTGCATTCTTTCCCGACCCGAATGAATATTCCATCCCGACCGACTTTACCGAAATACATTTAACTGTTATATTAAAGCTAACCATTTTTGTTCGATTAATATCAGAATTGTAAGTTATTTGCATTTATTCATCTGTTTTGACACTTTGTTTCGAAACTTTGTCGTGTCAAATGCAAAAACATTTCCATAATTTAGGTCACGTAGCTTCTAAATTAATTTATAAAACGTATAAAGTACAGAAAATATATTACTTCAATTATTAATCAAATAAATTTCTTTGTAAAATTTTCAGTCCGAACGAATTTATTTATACAATTTTTTTTTCTTTTANTGGTAAATGCACCGGCCCGGATAGCAGGGGATCCAGGTTCGAGTCCTGGCTGGGACAGTTAGATTTTTTATTCTGTTCCCTTGCACTAAAAATTATATTAATTATTGAGTTTTTATCTTACTATTTGAATAAAAATAAATTAAATCGAGATTATTGGTCGAGTGTAAAGCACTCCAAATTTTTGATTAACGTAAAAATGACGAAGCTTTAAACATAAATACCAGTTTAAACATACATCACTTTTAGGATATTATTTTAATAATAAATTTTAGTGACATGATGTAAATTAAGCAATGAATGTTCCAGTTTCCCGGGAGCACTACCAAAGTAAGTTGAATTAAAAATCTATTTTAATTGACTTTTTTTTTTTTTGGGCTTGTCAACCACTTGGGTTATTAATGCCATTTATATGTGGTATCGATGATAAGAGTGCGAAAGAAGAGAGCAAGAAAACAAAAGCTAAAGCATAATGGAGGTCGCGTTCCAGAACGCGATTGGGATGCAGCCATGAAGGAGGAGACACAAACGGAGAGCCCTGCCCCAGCACGAGGCAACCAGCGACGCCGATTTCGACCTCCGTAATTGACTTCCAACTCATGTCAAGTCAAAGTGTGACCGGTGTGTCCGAGTCTCAGGCAAACTCGAGGCAAACTGATTCATTTCAAATCAACTGAGCAGCAAGCCATCCGAAATTTTAATTGATCATTCACCAACTAGTGTATTCAATAATAGCCCATTCTACTGTCTGAAATGAATAGTATTAAAGTTCAATATTCCTTTTTTTTTTTTGTACAATAAGTGAGAAGGAGCAACCATCCAGGAATTATTCCGTAGAACTAAAATTTCTAAAAACGTGAAACTGCTATTTCCCTCGTGTTCCACAGTGAATTTTAATTAACTTTCTTGAAATTCAATGCATTCAATAATCCCTAAATAACAATTTCCAGAATGCATTGGATGTCATAAAAATATTTCAAAATAATATTAGGTGTAACTTAGTTATTTCTAAAGCATTTCCAGTAATATAATTCAGTAATTGACATAAAATTTAATTTCGAGGATTTTAAAAATTATAACTTCAAATATTAGCTTAAATATTTTTCCATTTAAATAAAATTCTATAAAAATTCATTTTCGCAACACAAAGTGATACTTTGAAATCATTTTCTGTTTTTAAATATTTAATTTGGTTGTGGTATTTTATCCCACGTAAATTTCAAACAATTAATGAGAGGGAATAGAATATAAAAAACTATCTGTCCCAGCCAGGAATCGAACCTGGATCTCCTGCTATCCGGGCCGGTG
>KZ807299.1:292155-320982 GCA_000696205.2 Oncopeltus fasciatus | reverse complement strand
TATATATATATATATATATATATATATATATATAAAAATATATATATATATATATATATATATATATATATATATACTTTCAAGGCCAAGAAAATGTGTTTATAAAGATAGAGAAATGGTTTTTTTTATTTCAATGATTGGGCTTTAGGATGATCAGTGGGATGTAAACAAAATTATGTAATTAGTGTGCTTAAATGAAGTCAATCAAAAGCCTTCATAAAACCTTAAAGAATAACAATAAAATCTTGAAAATTATTAAGAAATAAGATATTTCGAAAAATGCCAAATTATATGAAAAATAATAATAAGTCTTCACAGTATATCGATTTAAAGCTTCCCCAGAAAAGCCCAACAGCAAATGTAACTAAGGAAAAACTAAGTTCATCTCTTTCAGTTTTGTGTTTTATTAAGACTACTTGCAGTCCAGAGTTAAAGCAGTCATTATCATAGGGCCCCCTTACTTAAAAAATTAAATTGAGCATCAGATTTTCAAATAAAGACTTATTGTAATATTATATGAAGAACTACTGGGGACCATTTTCTGGATGGCTTCTGCAAGTTTAATAAATTATCAATGAGCTTTAATTATAACCATCAACCACAAAATTTAATTATAATCAACAATCACAAAAATTACATGAACAAAAAACAAATAAAAACTGATAATGACAACATAACCATTCTTTCCACTGAACCCTATGAACACAAACACCTATTATCTGAAACCGTTCACATAAACTTACAACACAATCCAGTTAACGACATAACTGACGTAGAGCAAATTTCTTTAACTTATTCAAACATTTTCGACATTCTGATAAACCATTAGCTCTTCTAAATCAACCTGTCTAACCTGTCTTCTAGATCCTTAGGCTACTTATCCGAAATAATTATTACCTATTTCTACCTTTGTACCTACTGCCTTATTTTCCCCACCATTCACTTGTCCATCTTGAGTTTTCCTAATTTCCAAACCTTACCTCTCAGTCATGAAAATTTGATCCAGGTGACACCACGACCCCTCTCCCCTACATGATGGGTAGGTGTAATGAACTTTCTATACCTTTTGTTATTATTTTTCCTCAGCGTTTTGATATCACATTACTTTTAAGTACGTAAACTTTATCTAATATTTTTTATTATTATTATTAAACTTTTATTTATTTATTACATTCTGTCAAATTAAAACATTTTATAATTTTATCACCACAATGAATTAAAAAAAAAGACTTTCAATGTCAATCACATGAGGAGAGAAGGTGATCAATGACACCACTCTCAAATATAATAATAATGCAAATCATATAGTTTTTTTGTTTTTTTACTATGACACGAAGATGGCTTATAGTGTAAGCCAAAATGTCGAAAAATACACTTTAAAAAAATGTGTTTTGGATCAACCTTGAACGAACCCGAACAAATTCTCTACTGTAATTATAACTCTTTCATAAAAACTAGCCATACATTTTATTCTCGTATATAATCATGGGTAAATAAAGTTTGAATTCTGAATGAGACTTGGAAATTTTTTCTAATACTTTTTTAAAAATGAAATATTGTTTGTTTGGGTGGCAAAATGTTAGGCACCAAGGATAACTAACAAAAATATAATTGTTATGTATGTATTTGATCTCAACTGAGGACTTTGAAGAAGAATGAAGATCTCTATCTGAATAAGAAAGTGAGGAAGACTAGGTTTACGTAGAGGGTAGGTCTGTGGAGTGGGCGAGAGGGGGTGGGCGGCGGGGGTGGCTATTTGAGGGCCACCCCCTCCAGAGCCAGTGTTCACAGAGCGGCCGACGAGATGGGTCGTCCCAGTGAGTAAACTGCCTCCCTAACACGTCTCTTCCACTTCACCCCACACAATATTTCAAACCATTTTTCATTCATAAATATTTAGAAATGTATTATTATTTTATTATCAGTATTATGGCAATCAGAATTTTTTTTAATAAGCAGTATACATATAAAAATGATTGTAATAATTTTTGTTATATGTAGGAATCAAAATTGGAAGAAAATAGCGTATGTTTTTTTTAAATACTACAGAAAATTACATTATGGTCCCCATTCTGAAAAAATGAAGTAGGAGGCAGACGTTTTATTGTATTGTATACGACTATTTATTTTGTGTGTGTGCGTGCAGAGGAATATATGTATGTGAGGGTGCGTGCTGGGGTAGAGTATGATTGAGTGGGTGTTAGTGTGCAATCGAAGTACATTATTTGTAAGGAATTTTCTGATCTATTTTTGACATTGACAGAAAGAATTTTTAATCAAATTGAGTTCTTATTCGTTGATTTTTTTCTTATTCCATTAAGTATTTTGAACTATTATTATTAATTGTTATACTTTTAAAACAACAAAAATTTCCACACTAAACTATTAGACAGTTTATTGAAAAAATAGAATTTCATAATTTTAAATTTCAAATAAAAATGTAGACTTTAATTAATTAATTAACCAGTATAAATATTGAAAAATATCTGTACATTAGTCGTAAAGTCGAATATATTTTAGTGAACCAAAATTGCTAACGAAGTGCATATAAATTTGAGATTTTCTGTCGTGTTGTATCGCCTTTGCTATAATCTGCCGCAAAAAGTGTAAAAACATCGATGTATAAAAATAAATTGAGCCTGAAAAAGAGGATTGAAAAAAAAAATTGATCCACCATAAGAGATGGATGGCTCTATATAAGTATAGTGCAAGGCAAGCAAATACAAATCTTACACTGGACTACCCAACAATTTTGAAGGGTACTTTTTATTATTATAAATTTAATATTTGTGAAAGACATTCAAAATTGGTTGCTATTCAATATTTATTATTATTTTCCTTTTCTTTAGCATTTCGGTCTCTTGTATTACCAAAAGCTAATGTAAATGTACGCTATTATTTCAAAAATTATGTTCTATTTATATGGAGGAACCAGTAGTATTCAGTCATAATTTTTTTTTAAACACAATTCCCTGGCTTCAGGTTCCCCCAGCCAATGCAAATATTTTAGTTTTTGACAAAATCTACAACAAATCTATAACCCTTCTTCTGCCATTTGATCAAATTTGATTATAGTTATATATAAGTAATTTTTTATTTAATATGGAAAGTAATGAAATATAACAAATAATTAATAATAAAGTTCACATTAGCACTGTAAGAAAAATCATTAAATAGGTATTTTAATACAAAAAAATAATGTTAAATGGTTTAATTTTATTACTAATTTGACTATATTTTGTTTCCGGAATCTAAATTGTAAGTTCATCATAAGTAAATTGAAATAAAAGTAATTACGTACGATAATTTTATTTTTTCTTGTATAATTAAGTACCCGACGTCAGTTACTTCTACTAATGAATACTACATCTTATTTACCTCTTTAGTATTGTCAAAAAACATACATTTTCCTTAACTTTAGATTTTTTCTTGAGTGATTTCTGTGATGGATTTTGTTTTCACTTGTTGCCCTTAACACTAATTCCACTATTCTTTAGGTCTTCGTTAATCCCAAATTTCATTTTATCTATAAATGCTGATTGTTATGAATTAAAATTTTAATTTACTAATGTGGAATCTTCATACAATAGTTACTAAATTGTCAAAATTTATTTTTAATAAGTCTAACAAGTTATGTAATAATATTGCACACTAAAAGAATAAGACAGGTAGTATTATTTTATTTTCATCTTATGATAATTTACAAATTTAGCAACATACATTTATTATAATAAATATATATTTTATAAAACTTTACATACGTTGCTGTGTACAAATTGGACAAACCGCTGACTAAAATAATATTAGTTATTAAAATTATATTAGTGTTGAGTAAAAATAATTAATTTTTAATCATAATTCAAGTTAATATCTAATCTATTTTTTCCTTTTTTTTTCCGAAAAATATAAATTTTGACCTTACATAGTGGTATGGTTGCATAGTATGTTAAATAAATGTACGTCAAAACAAAATCAAAAAATATCAAACCAATTATTTTAAATTTGATCTTATTGGATGCTTGTTGATGATTCATCTCCTGAATATGAAGACATTGCACTCGGTAAAACGTCGGGGAAATTTAAATACAAATTTTTTTAGAATTGTACCGGATGTGATATTTTTTTCCCTATTATAATTATATAACTAATATATTTCATATTAAAGTAGCCTTTGATATCGATCCAACAGAATAGCTACTTATTGTCATATTGTTTTAAAAATCGAGCCTTCAAAAATATCTACTTCAGAAATTATTAAAATTTCTAAAAGAGATCTATCTTTATTCATCATGCAACCTCTGTTGTGTTACTTGCGGTAACCTTTGTTCATTGTTCCTCAAATTTCATTCAAACTTTTCAGTTATTCCCAAGTTTTGTGGGAGAGATTAAACTTTTACGAAATTTTCTTTCTTTTAATACATTAAAAATTATGTCATTTTTCTAACTGAATAAATTTAAGCGAACCGTAATAATCTTTTGTCCGTCATATAAGGTGAAGTTTTTCCTATAAATTTTGACTCGTCATAAATATTAACTGTGCAATAGTATGTACTATTTGTATTATTTAAAAATTTTGAACATTTTTTTCTTTTTTTTTTTGGCTGACTTTTTTTAAAATTTTTATTATAAACCAGGAGAATAATGATTTCTGTTGAATATTAAAGAGATGTAAAATAAATTCAAACCAAATAAAATACAAGGCCATATGTTTTCCTTCCTTATACTGCCAGATTTACCCCTAAAACTCTAGAATAAATCAATACTTCTGAAATCTATTAAAATGAGCAGATGAATGAAGTTCCCATCCAATAGAAAAGAGCGGAAAACAAATACCTGTATTCCAAGGTAATTGCTTATTATGAAGGTAAATGAGGCTTTTTCTTTGAGAGAAAGCAGCATTAGACAAAGTTCTCATGAAGTTCTATAACTTTTTTCTGAAAGTTATTTTTACTAATAATGCCCGTCTTCTCTAATGAGCTGTTTTTAATTAAACCAATTTAAAAGAAACATTGAACCCCACAGAAAAAATAGAATTTTTACAGTGCGTTTTATAAAAACGTATGCCCAATTTTTTTCTGGAAAAATCATCTGATATTTATTATTAGAAACTTCATATTGTTTATTTTCAGTTTAGGTTTTTCTTTTCTTTTTTTAAAAATTATTAGTAGCACTCTTTTACCTCACTTTATCTGAAAATATTTCTTCATAAAGTAGACGGTGTGCCACAATTTATCTGGCTGTAACCCCTGTAAGATGAGAAATATGTACGGAAACCTACGTCAAGATAAATAAAATACACATCTCCTTCACCCTCTAGACATATCGTATGACTAGCAGGCGTAAATAACATACCTGATGGAAATATTCAATGTCTCACGAAATTCTATATAGAAACTTTGGTTGATCAACTCCCTCACCCCCCCCCACTCCTAGACGAGTTCAAGATGTCTGCTAATAAAGAAGTTTGCCTACTTACCCCCGGTGATCTACCCTTATATCCGCAATATATTTTTCAGTTAGGGTCAATATATTGTTCTTGTACCGCAGCAAAACCCGTATTTCTAAAAACATGGGATATAATAAGAATGAGAAAGTTCGGACATCTTGAATTCATAAAAGGGATTAGAATAAGATGATAATTTATAATCATAATACGTTCAATATCCTTAGCGTTATGACAAAGATTATATAAAATACTAGTTTTACGAAACAATTTTTTCAGTAAGATTTTTACGACTGTAATAACGAAGTCCCGTGTCTTCTGATCGAAGCTTTTAGATCTCTGAAGCTTCTAACATCAAGATACTTAAATTTTTACGTCGAACATTAACAAAACATGGGTTATCTGCTCAGTTTACGCATTAACAACGCGACCTCCTCAGCGAGAGAATTGACAATCATAAATAAATCATATTTTAATTTACTCCTTCTTTGATCGAAATATTACTTAATTTATGTATTTATGATTTTTTTTTTGCTAATCCTCTATAATTTCCTGTTATGTACCTTTGATAATTTTTGCTGAATCCCTCCTTTAATGAAAACATCCTTCAGGATTGCTTCATTAGTGTTTTACATCGATCTTCCTGTTATCTTAGATAAAACACACACACTCACGCGCAAGCGCGCACTTACACGCTTGCAAACGAACACACGAACAGTTCCCACATACTTGCACTACTCCAACATACTTCACCACATGTATGTTCAAAGATAATTATGGGATCCATTATCCCAAACATTAAATAGCGTACGAAAATAATGTAAAGTAGCCGAGAAACCCTGTCAGTACCGTCACCTAGGCCGACATCTGATGATTTTTCTCTGTCCGACTGAGCTAACCTAGCTTCATTCGTAGTGCGGCCAGATTTTTTTCTCCACTTATTTTACACTAAATCACTGGAATCTTTGAGACATACAGAAACCCTGGTACCAGCCATTTAATAAGTTTCCAGTTTGAATCTGAGCTCTGTATAGATCCAGGATCCTCCAGTGGAGGAGAATTCGAGAGGGTGTCAGAGACAGACTTGAGAGTCGCTCTCTTGAACCAACTCAGATTCCAGCTCTGAGAACGTGATCGTGGATCTGAAAAGCGCCCATTTTAGAAGGACAATGAAATTGTGAGAGATCTGGAATTGAGACATGGAAAATCAGTGTTAGCCAAAAATTAATTTCAAAATAGATTTATTGTGGAAATTAAGAGAAACGATGATGACTATAATCTAATCTTGGCTTATGTCGTCCCCATATAAAGTGAAAGAACATAAAAGTCAAGAGCCTGAGCTACTTCATCTTGATGCCACGAAATGGTATAAGAATCGTTGTTATCTCGATTATCTCTGTTCCTGATAATATATGTATGGTTATTCCAGCTCTGATAAATGACTCTATAGTCTCTTTTATGTATATATATATATGTAATAATATTGCACANAAATTGAATGTATTAATCTAATTTTATGTGTATTTTTGTATATATATATATTCTTTAAATGTAAAGGAGCAGAGTAAACTTATCAGGTTTACCTTGATTAATTATAAATTAATCAAATCTTACGAGTTGAGGTTGTTGGAGAGGATAATTGCGAATAATTCATATAATATTCTGAAATATCTTCTTTAATGTGGTTTTTTCCTAAATATATCTTTATGCATAAATGTTAGAAAAATCAATTTTAATATTATGCTCACAACTGCGGAAAAAATACTTCCCTAAAACGGTGGAATTTAACAATATTCCTTTACCACATTCAATTTCCGTTCGTTATCTAGGTTTCCATCTTGACCCACGACTTATGTGGGGCGAGCATACTAAAATTAAAAGACAAGAAATCAATCGGTGATATGGACTTCTATACAGAATCATAAATAAGAACATCAATCTTACTTTAGAAAACAAACTGACGCTTTACAAAACCTTATTATTATCATTATGGACTTAGGAAGTAGAAATCTGGGGTGCCGCCAAGCCTTCCAACATCCAAAGATCCAGTCCTTTCAATCGAAAACCCTCAGAATAATTGCAAATGCTCCCTATTACGTATCCAATCCATCCCTTCACCACGATCTTAATATCCCTTTTGTTCAAGACCTCATTTCTTCCCGCTTCACCTTTTTCCACAGTAAACTGCCATTCCATCCCAATCCACTAGCACAGACCTTGTCTTCTAACTCCAACCCCTAAAAACCTCCCCGTCGACTCTAACGAAGATGTCCCAGTGATCTCCTGGGGACATATTCTGTAAATAATTTGAGAGTGGTGTCATTGGTCACCTTCTCTCCATATGTGATTCACATTGAATGTAATTTTTACTTTTCATTGTAATCAAATTACAAAATGTTTTTATTTACCAGAATATAATAAATAAATAAAAGTTAAAAAAAACAACATTATGCTCAATAATATTCTGATTCAATTATTATGATAATAATGATTTCAATAATTTTCTTCCGCTAAACTTGCCCCTTCCTACCGATCAGTCAAATATATTCAATCAACGAATTTGAAAGAAAACCACAAAACCTAAATTTCATTGTTCTACTGCATATATTGCATTTGGAAAGAGATTTTTCAATATTTCAATAAATTTTTGATACTTTCTATTTATCTTAAAAAACTGATTCTACCCCCTCCTCCATCCACGCTAGAAAAAATGTAAAAATAGTCTTATTTCAGTGTGTTTTGTTTTTTTACTTTCATGAGCAAAGAAATACTAGTAAATAATCTCAATAAAATTTAGTAGCTGAGGAAAATTAAATCTACTTAAAAAATATTATAAAAAATAATGAAAACTTTTAAAATTTTGTATTTACTAAAAGAGTTGTTTGAAATTACAAAATGTAATTTCTTGCTGAGAGAATCTTGTTATATTGCCCCCTATATGTAGTCATCCAATTATGAGGCACCCTATAGGTGTATAAAATTTCAGCTGGATCATATTCCTATCTCTATATATAATAATATATTGTGTAATAATGATGTCTGTACGACAAAAATATGCAGTTTTTTGTTTTTCTTAATCGTTCCTGTTTCAACTTTCATCAGAATAACTGGTTTCAAGAATGTATCATCGTCAGGTTAAAAATAATAATTTATATAATTTACCTCAAACAATAGAACAATAAAATTTAAGCATATACAGTGTTGTAGTTGGCCGTTGTTATTTAGTGGAGAAAATATTTGGGATTCGGTAAACATGTAAAATATTAACCAAATACTCTCCACCTGTAGAGCAAAAGAAATATTTCCTGTTCACCACACCGGTCTGGTCACATACCATATTTCCACTAAAAAAATATTTGTGGTCAATTAATGATTAAGTGTGAACATAATGGATTCGGATTTTCAGCAAAAAGTGCAGAAAACATGAGCTGTGCTCTCCGATTCAATATTCAATTGATGGATTGGTCAATAATGGTTCAATAACCAGGTAAACCCGGCTCAAAAGCCAAGATCTGTTTCCATTTAGCGGCCCATGCACACATTTGATTGCCCTCAAACCAGACACCATCAAAGACGGTGAGGTTACGTCAAGCTAATAGTGGCTCATCAGTCAACATTGGTCAGCCTTGTTGGGCGAAGCTATTGGAGAGAAAAGATTGAGTTGAGTACCTCATAACATTAGATGCAGATGACAAGTTTGATGTTTGATACTTATACTTACTATATTTGTGAGAAATATATATATATACATAATATAATAAAGAAATATTCGGCTCCAATGTAAATTGGCGACAGGTTCTAATGCTCCATCCCAGAGGCTACTGTCAATTTTGATGGGCGGCGATTGGGAACAGCATTTCACACTGTTTCCAGACTCCCTCGTCTCTGAATAATGCATTACTTACACTACATTATGGTAAAACATGCTTCCTGCTCAGGCTCTTTTCTTTATTCCTTCAAAGGAGAGAAAAAGCCCATCGGGCAGCGACTATAAGCCAACACAGCTCATTTCCTCTATGGTTCTTCTTCATAAAAGTTGGAAATAAAAAAAAAAAAAAAAAGTTGGTTCCACAAGGCATAAAGGGATACATAATGGGATGATTTGCTCAGCGTGGTCATAACCTTTCCAAGCAAAAGCGGTAAAGAAATTCAATAAATGCTTTAAATTTCATTTTTAAAAGAAAGTCACATAAGTTGTAGAAATTGGTTTAAAACTATTTTTATGCTTGAATGCGTACCGTAAGGTACATCTTTTCTCTCCAATGTGTAAAAAAAAATAATAATAAAAAGGATTATAGAAAATTGCACAGAAATACAATTTTGCGATAGTTAAATGCATGCAGGGCGATGACAGAGGTTGCTTAAAGCTCTTAATGACTGAGCTTAATCGTACTTATATAAAAGGTAATACAAGCTTATATATAAAAAATAACCAATTTATGACTTTACGAATTCAATGTAACCGCAATGAAATTATGTTCTATCAGAATAATCTACGATAGTATACGTTGACAAGATATGTCCTTTGGAGGAATATTATTTTCTTGAAGGCATTCTAGTAACACTGGTGGTAAAGCACCACGTACTGTTGTGCAATGTTAAAGGCAAAACCAATGGCATAATTTCTATTAATGCTGCAGGCGTAATTTCATAGCCGCTATAAGAGAAACTCGAGTCAGAAGAATCACAGAGAGCAGTAGGCACACCAGCATACATATGCATACTGGCTGGACATGTGGAAATAAAACACGTACTCATCTAGAGCTGCCCCAGATGCAAAATGTCAATAGTTGGAGCTGAAAACGGAGCACTGCTTCGCATATCAGTGACGTTATTACTAGAGCAGTAGTTACACTGGGATAGCGAGTTCAAGTACACCAGTTAAAACTTTAGTAATAGAGCTGATACAATTACCCGAGTAGTCGTCTGGAAGTTCTGATATACATATATTAAGAAGATTCTGATAGGCTAGGGATGCCAATATACTTGATTAGGCACTTCTTAAGTAATTACTTTTAAAATACGTAAAAGAGCTGCATAATATAGATAGTGAAATATAGTTGAAATAGATAATAAAATATATTAAGGCCTAAACAATATTTGACTATAAGTCCTTGTGCACCTTCTTTACAGTCCTGATCTTGCCCCCTGTGACATTGCACTGTTTCTACATGTAAAAATGAAGCTGAAAGGAACACGATTTTACAGTAACGACACCCTTGTGAGGGCTTAGTATCGACGAATGAGGAAGTGCTTTAAATGTAGTGGAATTTTCTTTGGGAGAATGGAATAATTTCATCTGCAGTTCAAAACTTTTCCGATACCTTTTGTATTTGACCATTGGTATAATCTCTCTTGAGGTAATTGATCAAAATAATGTAAAATTATATATTATTTGGTCGAAATAGAAAATCCATCCATAATTTCATTAAAAAAATTTATTTTTTTAGAGTTTTTAGGAAGGCGAATCTGCAATATGTTTGTATTCTATGCACTATAATGCGCGAAACATAGTAGGAGAAGGTATATGAAATGAAAAGAAATGTAAAATCTGATTAGGGTAGCAGAAATTCCTGTAAGAGGGGTAATTATTTTATTTTTGAGGAGAATATATGTATGTGAGGGTGCGTGCTGGGGTAGATATATATATTTATATATGTGTGTATGTGTGTTACTTTAAATACATTATTATGATCCAAAAATATATATTAATAGTAATAAGTATATATCTTGCTTATATTCTTCTTATTTCTAGTGACCCCAGGCGAAAATGTTTCTTCGGTGACAGACAGTCAGACAATCTCTGTTAGACACACGGGGCTTCTAGATTAATGGCACGTAATATCTATCCCTGATCCCCTCTAAGACCCCCTCTTATCACCGCCATTAGCTAAATAGCCAAATATAACAGGGTTTATTGTAAAAAGTGTCTTAGCCATTGTTAATCCCCATTGAATTTTAATTGTACCATTTCTTTAGGAATTCCACAGCATTGTGTAGCTTGATGTGTTCATCATCTTCTTATTTTCATTTATTTCTTTTCTTTTCAAGGAACCTTAGCATCAGCGAAGTAACTTAACTTCACATTTCTTTTATGATATCGACCCAGTAAAGAATTTTTTTCTTTAGCCTCTTTTTTTAGTTAGCCTCTCTTTTAACCTTCAATCTATAGATTCAAAACACCCATGGCACAGGACAAGCTTTTATTATAAGTAATAGGTTGACCTAGGCGGGTTTGAACCCGTAGCGTCAGCTTCCCCTGAGCTACCCTGGCACCCCTAGGTGCACTACTTTTGAACATGGCATAAATGGAATTCGATAGGAATCCATTCTATTTCATTGGCAAAATCAGTTCAAAGGATATTTATCGGAAAACATCGGGACAAAAGTATTATTAAAATTCTTGTAAATAGAAAATTTCGGGTTTTAGTCTCAATTATTCTTCAGTCAGATTTGAGTATATATTTCTTATTCATACGTATTATATTGACAGCTATTAATTATTTAATATTTAGCTTTGGGTAGCTGTTATATTTAAAGGATGCAGAGTAAACTAGAACTTAATACTGCCTTCACTGGTATTATATGTATTTAATAACGAGGGATGCTGCTCATTAGAGGCATGTACAAATATTTACTTGGCACTAAAAAAGGGCTGGGATTAGAGTTACTGGCCGCCATTAAAAAAAAANACACACACATATACATATATATATATATATAAACAATTATATTTTAATATGATAAATTCTATTTCCGATTAACTTTACCCTCAGTTTACATATCAGTCAAGAGCCTACTGCCCTGTCACCTCGTAAACTATTACTTAGTAAAATAAACGTCAAGAACCCACTACTTTGACATCCTGCCCCACTACTCAAAGCAGGAGTATTCCTGACCTTTTCTTTCCTTTTTAAGACGTGCCTAGTTAACTAGTTATAGTGAATAGTAAGTTATTTTAGCTAGAAGCCATTAACATTCAACACTCAATCTCCCTTTTTTCAAAAGGCAACTCATGCATTCTTCCCACCTTGCATTTGAATTTTAATACATACTCCGCTTTCGATTAACTTTACCTTGTAAACAACATTCCTAGGGCGTTCTACTCTTTGGCCTAACACATAGTGATACTGAACCTCAGTTTTAGCAGGCCTAGAAGCCACTACCCAAGCTTGTGGTATTCCTGTCTTCGCCTGAGAACCATCATACAAGTTCCTTTTAAGTCGATGGTGAAGATGAGTCTAGCTCATGACGTGCAGTACCGACCAATCTATCCTGGCCATCTAGGGCTAATAAGTAAAGAGCCCACTTTTAATCCTCTTGTGCTTCGGTCTTCAAAGATCGCCTTAGCGCCCTGGTCATCGTGTAAGACTCTAATGCTTTAGCTGCGAGTCAATATCTCACACATGACAGGCTTATACAGAAATTTTCATATGTTATAGGTGGATATATGTATATATATATACTTACACTGGACTACCCAACAATTNTATATATAGGGAGAAGGCTTATACTCTTATTGAACTAAGAAGTTTGCATATAGCATTTATTAAGGTTGATTTTATGTCTCGCGACACAGAGGCTTTTGTTTCGAAAACTGCCTGTTCCTTATAAACTGGCCTTCCACAGTGGGTCTCAGGAAAAAAAATATCACAAAAAACCAAATGAAATGAAAAGCACCCTTAAAAAAACTTGCGTTTATGTTAGATGCATGGCAACCACTTCAGTATACCAAATGATTTCAATTACTGTTTAGTCGAAGTAGTCCTTCTCACTGACTCATGCTATCCTTGGGGAAAATAAAAGTAAAAGTTTTATTTTGTTCTTGTTTTCTCTAAAATCAGTTATTTTAAACTCTTCTATCTCTTAACTAAACATTGCTCAACATCAGAGGAAAAGTGAAAAGAATAAATGGGAAAAAAGATCACCTAAAACAATATTTTAAAAATATACATAAATACTTCTTTCGGGCTTGACCATCTAGAAAAGTTTCTTTTTGCAGGGCTTTCGCACATATTTTGATGGCTTATTCAGCCTCATCCTCTCATTGATGGCACTTTCAGCCTTGAAGAAGCCATCAAAGGATGTGCGAAAACTCGGCAAAACAACTTCTCTACATGGTCAAGCCCGCAAGGAGAATTTATGAAGATTTCTGGAGACCGTGGAAGCCTACGTGAACACATTTATAAAATGCCTCAAGGCCTTTCGTGTATTTGCAGTTTTATCAGATATATGCATAATTCACATATCTCTATCACTACCAGCCATAATGATATCTTCCATATTAAGCCGAAATATTGGCTGGGGAAAAATAACCTCATGCTTCTTATTTTTTTGCAGATCCATTTATTTTACGTAACAAAAAAACAACTCCCTGATAGTATATTGACGTTGTTTAGCACAAAATCATTTATATTAAAAGAATTGAGTTATTCAATAGCTTTTGTAGCATAAATATTTCCAAAGAGGTCCCGGTCACCTCGTAAAATGCTAGGGAGTTTGTTGGTTCTTTTTACAAGTTCAGATCAATAGTTGTATAGTTTCGCTTGAGGCAAACGTAAGGCCAGGACTAATGATAGTCATTTGTCGCTTCTCCCAATAATCCAGTATCCAACGTTTGAAATTTTAATTAGTAAAGTATTTTTCCTATTCCTCTTGCTGACAAATAATTATTTCAAGACTTTAAAAGGCAGTTATCTAAAATAAATAACTACTACTGGTTACTAAAAATAAAAAAGCTTTTGATAAGTTTTAGTCAGCTGGTATTTTACTAAAATTCTGGGGAATATCGTGTTCAATGGAAGCAGGGAAGCACCTACAAGCTTAACTAAACGAATTGTCTTAATTTATTTATGTGAAAGACATCCTTAAACTCTAAAGTTTGTTGCGGAACAAAAATATAAGGGTCATAAAAAAAAAAACTTTTATATTACATGGCCATCTTTGAAAAACATTCGTTCAAACTTTTCAGTACTCACATTTTCAGGGAAGAAATATTATTTTTTATTCTGAGACGTGACAAGTTTGATTCGTGATTTATTTTTATTAATCGATACCAATATGCCAAAAAAATATAATAAATCACTTGGTTATTCTAATAGTTGTGAGGTGGAAAACCTAAAGTGTATTTCCCTAATCTTCTTCCACCTTTCAGCCTAAAAACTATATATCATTTTTTTTAAACTTTAATTATGTAATAAAGGGTAGAATATTGATATATTGTCCCTAGATATCTCTATGGCAGTCTTTATCCAGAAGATATTGTCTTAGATCTGCCGCTGGAGACTTTTGCAGGAAACTGCCTTTTCCTTTTTTTTTAATCCATTCGTACATAGGCCTTCTGCTTTCTTCCCAGAATACTTCTATTGCCAAGCATACAGACCACCTTTGAGAGGCATGCATTGGCCTGTAGTTGTCACATTTATTTTAGCTTCCCTTCTTGAGAAAAGGGTGTTATATTCCCAGTTCTTGCGTATCAGAAATTCTGTAAACCATGCACCACTGAACTTACTAAGCTTGGGCCAAATGCTATAACTTTTTGTTGCTTTGCCATTTCTATCGCCAGAGCGGCACCCTCTTCCCAGAGCACAACAACATAGTTCCCTGTGTGTCATTTATGTGTAGTATTTTTCTCTGTTTCGCAAAAGAACATTTTCATGGTGACGGTGAACATTTGTTCCAAATTTAAACATCCCAGCTGATCTTTGTTCATCCATAATGAGCTTTGGAAATATTTTTGTTTCTTAAAAGTTTACATTGATTCCTTTTCAAAGCTTTGACTTTCATCCAAAATATGACAGTATTTTTATTTTAATTTTAGTCGCTGCCTGAATTTCGAAAAAATTCTTCCTAGCATTTTTTTTTTTTTTACTGCTTGTCTATCTGCTTCTTATCTCACGCCAAATTCTTCCTTCAGGCATAAAGTTCCCATTTATCACCACTTTTTGTTAGTAAATTATTTTTCTTGGCTGAACTATGCCGTTCCAAAACTGAATCAATTTTCCTTTCCTAAAAACCACCACAGTTCCTGACATCTGCTGACTACAGCATGGTGTTATTCATTTCAACCCGAATCCTGACGACACTTCCTTCCTTAATGCTTTTAGCCTGAAAGAAGCAGACGAAAGGGAGGGAGGAGGAGCTCAAATAATACATTTCTTTTATGTGTTAGCTTACATTCTTAAATATATCTTCTCCCAATGCCACGTTCCCGATTTCAGGCATTAGTGACTTCTTCAAACAACTATTGAATGTGACTTTCTGTTGTTTTTGTTTTTTTTTTGTGAAGAGAAGATACTGCTCAGTTTTAATAATATTCTTACTTAGAATACTTAAATATTCGTGTTAATAGTATTTTTCAAACGTTTATTATAGCATATAAACAGAATATAATTAAATGTTATATCTATTATATAAATATGGTAATTATAAATCTATTGACAATTCTGAGATTGGTCTTTACTTAAATTCTAACTCTCGCAGTATTTCATCTATTAACATTTAGTCGAAAGAAATTTATGTATCGAGTTTTGTTTCTTTATTTTAAATAATTACTGTCACTAAAGTGGGCATAGACAATTGTATGTGTGAGTGAGTGTGTTTATATTTTTTATCAGACCATTTTATTACAAAGTTACTTTTAAGTAGGATTTGTAAGGAAAGGAATGAAGTATTCATTATCTTTTCATGTTAACTAGTTAGGTAACAGGATTTTCTGATGAGAGTTTGCCTCGAGGAAAATTAAACTTGATAAATATACTGAGTACAAACAGGTCTGATCAACAAGAGAGGCTAAAAGTAAATAATCTGTCATTAATTAAATGAGTAGGAGGGGATTAATTAAATGTAAAATATTACTTTCCAATGGACTATTTGTTAGGTTCTCTTGTTTTTGTAGTGCTGGTTATTTACATTTTTTTTGTAAATAACTCCTCCTGATTCTTTTATGTTTATATTTGTTCAAATATTCTGGCGATTAAAGAAAAACTTAAACAATAAACTTTATATAATAATTCCCGTTTTGTGTATATCCAATACTGAAATTTCCCCGTCGATTTTTGTTTGATATTATATTTAGTGGTCTATTAGCTTCATAAAATGCAAATCAATTATTTTCCAAACATATTAGTGGGGAGGGAGGCATAAGCACTGTAGGTAAAAATTAAAGGCAATTTTTCATTACTGATTTATTCACATTTATTCAATGCAACACTCCATATGATCAGACAAGATTTAACAACTAAAGGAAGTTAAAAATTGGGGAAAAAAACCTGTTACAGATAAGTTCACAAATTAAGGTCCCTGTTAGAGAAATAACGTATTTGTCAATAATCATAAATGTTTTTAAGGTCTATATCAGATAAAGAAAGCTGGGGGTTGTATAAATTCTGTATATAACCATATTTTTCTTTTGATATTAATTATTTTTCTTGTGCAGAAGGCTCAAGGAAGAATTTTTAACATAATAATAAATATGATACATCTTTAAAAATAAAGCTATTATATTTTAGAATATATTTGTGATTAAAAACAAGTTAATTACAGATCAAATAACTAGTACACATAGAAATCTGACTTTTCTCATTACATACTAAATTTTGATGTTATGGTTTTGAGTGAGACATATAAAATATAATAAAATTGGTCAAAATGTAACACTACATCATTTCATATTGAGGGGGAAGATCCAATATAAGAAAAACTAGCGCAACCGAGCTATGATGTTGAAACTAATTACCTAAATACAGTTAATTTCATTTGCAGTCTGTATAAAGTGTTTCTGCCTCAAAATAATTATTTTAAAATTTTATGTGTTAATATTTGTAAAATTTAATTGAAGAACATTTTTGTTTTATTAACGTTTTACCAAAAACTCTTATTAAGGAAGATATTTAAGATAACATTCGCTTCTTCTTATTTAAATTAAGGAACTAAATTAGGGATTTGTATTTGTTTCCACAAATATTTAGATTGTGTGGTAAATAGCAAAAATCAGAAAAAAATAATGAGGGGAAATTTAAAGAAAGGCGGAATCGAAAATGGTTTAATATTGTTGTAAAATTTATAGGAAAATACAGGAATATATTGAGGAAAATATTTTGTAATATTCTAAAGGGTTATTATTATTTCTACCACCAATGAATATAGAACTCTCATACCTTATATTCTCCGTCTTCATTGGTTTCTGTACACCATCTCCCGTTGGCGAGCGCTTTCGGACATTGTCCATCTTCTGGCCGAATACGTACGTTCACTGTCACGGTCCGTATTCAACTTGAGATGAATACGGACCGTGACAGTGAACGTACGTACGTATTCGGCCAGAAGATGGACAATGTCCGAAAGCGCTCGCCAACGGGAGATGGTGTACAGAAACCAATGAAGACGGAGAATATAAGGTATGAGTGTTTTAGTAATATTACTAGAAATACCCTCAATCCTCCTTAATAAAGGAACCGAAAGATGTATTTGAAATCATTTCTGAATCTTGTATATGTTCGTTCATGGCAGAAATTGATCGAGAGGGAGAGGTTTAGAGAGAGAGAGATAAAATAGATATCTTCTTTATTGGTAAAATTCTTAAAAAGTTTATTAAACATAGTGTAGGTGAGAAATTTAATTTTCCAACTTTTCTCGTAGATAAAAATTAAATGAATAACTCTCATCAAGGAAGATATTCCGGTATGTAACACTCTTCGTTTTGTGTTTATCTCCCCCCCCCCCCGTTCATCACCAGCCTCAAGACTTAAGACCAGATCAGTTATTTACCCTTCTATAAAAAACATTTATCATGAAACATGAGAAGACTGAGTAGGTTATGAAGATACTGTAATATGAGCTTATTCATACATATCTTAATAATTTCATTTAGAGAGAAGCGTACACCATTTTCCTTCACTTTAGAGAAATACTCATACCACTGTGATCTGACCAGAGGGTAGGAAGCATTTTTGCCTTCCACTAAACATAATTCGAGTCTTACATCAAAACTTATAATTTCCCTTTAAACTACCCAAATTTACACATATATGTTAGAAATAAAAATTTTGTGTAACAATATTTATAAAAAATAATTTTTACAGTTGAATCAAAATATATTTTTTGATGTTTAGAGGTAAATTGTTGACCGTCAATTTTTATGAAGAGAGGATTGTCAGGAATTCGGTCTTGGCAATTGAAGAATTAAAAACGTTAGAAGTTTTTAGTTTAGCCAAAATTTCGGCCTGAACTTTAGGTCATCATCTACATTTTCACAATGTAAACACAGTTGAATACAAGTCTCTCTTACCATCACAAAATATAAAAAAATTTGATAACAATTTTTTAATTCTTCAACTACTACACCAAATGACTGACAATACTATCTTCATATATTTTTCGTTTCTTTTATTGTCTTTTTAGGGTTTTAAGATTAAAATTAGTCATTTACACTTATTTACATATATTTAAATTATTTAGGGAGTGTTGTTGTGGGCATTTCATATTGCAAATATCGTAATGCTCCTGAATTTTGCGTTAATTACATAATTACTTAATTACTCTTCCCATGTGTTAAGCATGTTTTAATATGAAAATAATCGTATTGCACATAAATAGTTACTAAATCAAACAATTAAATGCAAGATAATAGAATTAAAATAGCCAGGACCTGGCTTGGACAGATAGATTTTTATTCTATTCCCTCGCATTAATTGTTTAAAATTTACGTGGGATAAGATACCACAACTTAATTAATATTTATGAAATAAAAATAAAAAGTATATAACGAAGAGTCGATAAATAGCAAGACAATGTCAGCTCCTTGGAGCATACAACAATGTATTCGTCTTTCTCGTAGGTTAGACTCTCGCTAGGGTGTTGGGAGTTTAATAAGTTATCTAGCTCTCCCGTTGGTGCAATTGTTAGACCGGTTACCTCACTGTAAAGCTCCTCGGAGCTCAACGTCCGAATATGCCTCACCGGTTACTTCACTGTAAAGCTCCTCGGAGCTCAACGTCCGAATATGCCTCACCGGTTACTTCACTGTAAAGCTCCTCGGAGCTCAACGTCCGAATATGATTTCTCATCACAACCCGCACATACCTACGGGTAAAAGGGTCGCTATAGGTGGTGTACAAATTACACTCAGACCACCATAGCTCACGGACTGCTATTTCATAGCAAATTGTTATTCTAAGTTTTACTACAAATGAGGCAGAAGTAAAAAAAAAAAAAAAAAAAAAAAGCAATTGAATTGTTAGCATACTGGCCAAAAAAAAAAGAAGATCCAGGTTCGTTTCGTGGCTGGGACAGATAGATTATTTATTCTATCCACTCCCATTAATTGTTTAAAATTCACGTAGGATTACATACCACAACTAAATTAATATTTTTTAAAAGTAAATATTTCTTGTAGGAGCAATACGATATTAGCTCAGATGATTACTGCTCTCCCAGCCAGTATCATTGTGTTTCGAGATACACTACATCTGTCCTGTTTAACTTCCACAGAAGCTTCATGTACTGTCTTTTATTTTAGCTCATATCATTCAATGTATTCTATATTTCACTTTCTTTCTTGTTTAAGATGTGCTAAAATCCTACTGGTTTTCAGGTTAGAAGCTCCATGTACGGCCTTTCATTTTATTTTATATTATCCAGTCCATTCTATAATTCACTATCACGAGTGAGATGTGCTAAAATCCTACTGGTTTTCTGGTTAGAAGCTCCAAGTACGGCCTTTCATTTTATTTTATATTATCCAGTCCATTCTATAATTCACTATCACGAGTGAGATGTGCTAAAATCCTACTGGTTTTCTGGTTAGAAGCTCCAAGTACGGCCTTTCATTTTATTTTATATTATCCAGCCCATTCTATAATTCACTATCACGAGTGAGATGTCCTAAAATCCTACTGGTTTTCTGGTTAGAAGCTCCTAGCACGGCCTTTTATTTTTTAGATTTTGAGGTTAGCTGCTCCAAGTGCGAGCGTCTTTTATTTGATCTGTAACTGTTTATAGAGTCACGCCTCTCATATATTTTAAACTTATGTTCGAGATATTATTGCGCTGTAATTTTAGAGTGGTGTCATTGGTCACCTTCTCTCCTTTTGTGATTGACATTGAATGCATTTTTACTTTATTGTGATCAAATTACAAAATGTTTTTATTTAACAGAATGTAATAAATAAATGAAAGTTTAATAATAATTTTCAAAAATTGTTGCGATTTTTTGGTCATGTGGTCTTTTATTATTTTAGAGATTATTATTTATGATTTAGAGAGAACTTATAAGACCTTGTTTGACAAGTAAATAGATTGCTATTCACGTTGCTTACAGCTGATGAACTTTCAGTTTGGTCTTCTATTATTTTTCAGGGACCGTACGGTTGTTATTCAAATTTGTTAAAGATATTTTTCATTGTACTATGAGTTGTATATGTAAAGTATATTATCTTTAATAATACAACTACCAGAAATTTTCTCTCGGTAATTAATTATATGTATTTGGTGAAATATTTTGAATCTTTAAAACTAATACAGTATACTCTAAGCTGTNTCAGCTTATAGAAGCTGTATGAATACTTTGTGAAGATTTCATTCAAATATCGATTATCCAAACACATGGTGGTGGCGCTAATTAAAAGTAATATAATAATAATATAGAGATGGGTTTTGTCAACCGGTTTTATTAGCCATTTTTAATTGGTTACTAATTGAATTCGAAAAGTTTGTTAACCGACGTTAAGTAAATCACATTGTTTCTTATACAACGAGAAAGTTTAATCCCCACATTTTCAAATACCGAATACTTTTAGATCCACCAGAGTGGTTTAAATTGAATGTATTAATCTAATTTTATGTGTATTTTTGAGTTGTAAAATTTTTCGCTTGTATTGAGTAATGAATGAATGATTCATTCATGATTCATACACGTCGCAGTGTATGTTTTCTTTTAAAATGTTTTTTCTTTTAAAATGTTTTTTTCTTTTTTTATTTATAAATATGTTAATGATAAGAATATATAAGCAAGTTAGTACCCAATACTCTTTATGGATAATGGGTTGTTAACATGATGATAATGATGTACAAACTGCTAAATGTATTTACCAGTCATATTGACTCTAAATATATATCCTTATAAAGAAGACGAAACAGTGCAGAATAACAGTGAAAAATAAATCTTCAACTCAAGTCCTATGACATTGAAAAATTAGAAAATAGCATATAAACTCCAATAGTTACAAAAAAAAAAAAATATAAGAAAAATCTTTATTGATCGCTTGTGCCAAAAATACTAAGCTGCACAGTGTTTCAACAAGTTAGTACGAGTTGTAACAAAGGTAGAAAGTTCGCACAACTCCTAAATCAAGAAATTAATTTCAGCCACCCATTGATCAATGTTTTGGTAGAAACACTCAGAGCACCATGACATTATGGAGTGTTTTGTGACATCACGAACAAGCTAGTACACACTTAAATTGTTAATTATTGAGAATATATATTTATGATTGTTTTTTATTATTATTATCTATAATGTAGATGTTGCTTTTACAATGAAAATGAAATATGTATTAGTAACATAATTTATAAAGCTAATACTGGTCACAGAATTCATTTATCCTAAAAATAGTTGGAAAGACCATTTGTTTTCAAGATCAAATTTTGTGTTTACAAATATTTATATTTAAAGGGTGCACAATTTAATATTTTATTTCATACTGAAACTTGAGTGATTTTGATTTTTTATTCTTAATACAAATGAATTCATTTTTGGTTGAAATCAGATGTAAAAAAAGGGGGGGGGGTGTTAGAGGATGACCATTATTAACAATAATAATTTATATCTTTGTTTCTCTATAAATCACGAAAAAAATATAATATTTTATTCAATGTCAGATTATTTCTACATGAAAAATAAATACAATGAATGATGCCGGAACTTCAAGTGTCACCAATTTGATCCTCTGACGATTTTTAAAAACATATAGGATGAGCAGTTCTCTGAGAATTCTCTTGGAGTTGGATATTATAAGTTTGCCTTTCATTCAGCTATTGGCACAATCCATCGTACTCGCTGCGTGAAAACATATAGGATGAGCAGTTCTCTGAGAATTCTCTTGGAGTTGGATATTATAAGTTTGCCTTTCATTCAGCTATTGGCACATTCCATCGTACTCGCTGCGTGAAAACATATAGGATGAGCAGTTCTCTGAGAATTCTCTTGGAGTTGGATATTATAAGTTTGCCTTTCATTCAGCTATTGGCACAATCCATCGTACTCGCTGCGTGAAAACATATAGGATGAGCAGTTCTCTGAGAATTCTCTTGGAGTTGGATATTATAAGTTTGCCTTTCATTCAGCTATTGGCACAATCCATCGTACTCGCTGCGTGAAAACATATAGGATGAGCAGTTCTCTGAGAATT
The DNA here is from genome assembly GCA_000696205.2 of Oncopeltus fasciatus. NCBI lineage: Eukaryota > Metazoa > Arthropoda > Insecta > Hemiptera > Lygaeidae > Oncopeltus > Oncopeltus fasciatus. Next base: position 298,131 of record KZ807299.1, on the reverse strand, counting down.
CTCTTGGAGTTGGATATTATAAGTTTGCCTTTCATTCAGCTATTGGCACAATCCATCGTACTCGCTGCGTGAAAACATATAGGATGAGCAGTTCTCTGAGAATTCTCTTGGAGTTGGATATTATAAGTTTGCCTTTCATTCAGCTATTGGCACAATCCATCGTACTCGCTGCGTGAAAACATATAGGATGAGCAGTTCTCTGAGAATTCTCTTGGAGTTGGATATTATAAGTTTGCCTTTCATTCAGCTATTGGCACAATCCATCGTACTCGCTGCGTGAAAACATATAGGATGAGCAGTTCTCTGAGAATTCTCTTGGAGTTGGATATTATAAGTTTGCCTTTCATTCAGCTATTGGCACAATCCATCGTACTCGCTGCGTGAAAACATATAGGATGAGCAGTTCTCTGAGAATTCTCTTGGAGTTGGATATTATAAGTTTGCCTTTCATTCAGCTATTGGCACAATCCATCGTACTCGCTGCGTGAAAACATATAGGATGAGCAGTTCTCTGAGAATTCTCTTGGAGTTGGATATTATAAGTTTGCCTTTCATTCAGCTATTGGCACAATCCATCGTACTCGCTGCGTGAAAACATATAGGATGAGCAGTTCTCTGAGAATTCTCTTGGAGTTGGATATTATAAGTTTGCCTTTCATTCAGCTATTGGCACAATCCATCGTACTCGCTGCGTGAAAACATATAGGATGAGCAGTTCTCTGAGAATTCTCTTGGAGTTGGATATTATAAGTTTGCCTTTCATTCAGCTATTGGCACAATCCATCGTACTCGCTGCGTGAAAACATATAGGATGAGCAGTTCTCTGAGAATTCTCTTGGAGTTGGATATTATAAGTTTGCCTTTCATTCAGCTATTGGCACAATCCATCGTACTCGCTGCGTGAAAACATATAGGATGAGCAGTTCTCTGAGAATTCTCTTGGAGTTGGATATTATAAGTTTGCCTTTCATTCAGCTATTGGCACAATCCATCGTACTCGCTGCGTGAAAACATATAGGATGAGCAGTTCTCTGAGAATTCTCTTGGAGTTGGATATTATAAGTTTGCCTTTCATTCAGCTATTGGCACAATCCATCGTACTCGCTGCGTGAAAACATATAGGATGAGCAGTTCTCTGAGAATTCTCTTGGAGTTGGATATTATAAGTTTGCCTTTCATTCAGCTATTGGCACAATCCATCGTACTCGCTGCGTGAAAACATATAGGATGAGCAGTTCTCTGAGAATTCTCTTGGAGTTGGATATTATAAGTTTGCCTTTCATTCAGCTATTGGCACAATCCATCGTACTCGCTGCGTGAAAACATATAGGATGAGCAGTTCTCTGAGAATTCTCTTGGAGTTGGATATTATAAGTTTGCCTTTCATTCAGCTATTGGCACAATCCATCGTACTCGCTGCGTGAAAACATATAGGATGAGCAGTTCTCTGAGAATTCTCTTGGAGTTGGATATTATAAGTTTGCCTTTCATTCAGCTATTGGCACAATCCATCGTACTCGCTGCGTGAAAACATATAGGATGAGCAGTTCTCTGAGAATTCTCTTGGAGTTGGATATTATAAGTTTGCCTTTCATTCAGCTATTGGCACAATCCATCGTACTCGCTGCGTGAAAACATATAGGATGAGCAGTTCTCTGAGAATTCTCTTGGAGTTGGATATTATAAGTTTGCCTTTCATTCAGCTATTGGCACAATCCATCGTACTCGCTGCGTGAAAACATATAGGATGAGCAGTTCTCTGAGAATTCTCTTGGAGTTGGATATTATAAGTTTGCCTTTCATTCAGCTATTGGCACAATCCATCGTACTCGCTGCGTGAAAACATATAGGATGAGCAGTTCTCTGAGAATTCTCTTGGAGTTGGATATTATAAGTTTGCCTTTCATTCAGCTATTGGCACAATCCATCGTACTCGCTGCGTGAAAACATATAGGATGAGCAGTTCTCTGAGAATTCTCTTGGAGTTGGATATTATAAGTTTGCCTTTCATTCAGCTATTGGCACAATCCATCGTACTCGCTGCGTGAAAACATATAGGATGAGCAGTTCTCTGAGAATTCTCTTGGAGTTGGATATTATAAGTTTGCCTTTCATTCAGCTATTGGCACAATCCATCGTACTCGCTGCGTGAAAACATATAGGATGAGCAGTTCTCTGAGAATTCTCTTGGAGTTGGATATTATAAGTTTGCCTTTCATTCAGCTATTGGCACAATCCATCGTACTCGCTGCGTGAAAACATATAGGATGAGCAGTTCTCTGAGAATTCTCTTGGAGTTGGATATTATAAGTTTGCCTTTCATTCAGCTATTGGCACAATCCATCGTACTCGCTGCGTGAAAACATATAGGATGAGCAGTTCTCTGAGAATTCTCTTGGAGTTGGATATTATAAGTTTGCCTTTCATTCAGCTATTGGCACAATCCATCGTACTCGCTGCGTGAAAACATATAGGATGAGCAGTTCTCTGAGAATTCTCTTGGAGTTGGATATTATAAGTTTGCCTTTCATTCAGCTATTGGCACAATCCATCGTACTCGCTGCGTGAAAACATATAGGATGAGCAGTTCTCTGAGAATTCTCTTGGAGTTGGATATTATAAGTTTGCCTTTCATTCAGCTATTGGCACAATCCATCGTACTCGCTGCGTGAAAACATATAGGATGAGCAGTTCTCTGAGAATTCTCTTGGAGTTGGATATTATAAGTTTGCCTTTCATTCAGCTATTGGCACAATCCATCGTACTCGCTGCGTGAAAACATATAGGATGAGCAGTTCTCTGAGAATTCTCTTGGAGTTGGATATTATAAGTTTGCCTTTCATTCAGCTATTGGCACAATCCATCGTACTCGCTGCGTGAAAACATATAGGATGAGCAGTTCTCTGAGAATTCTCTTGGAGTTGGATATTATAAGTTTGCCTTTCATTCAGCTATTGGCACAATCCATCGTACTCGCTGCGTGAAAACATATAGGATGAGCAGTTCTCTGAGAATTCTCTTGGAGTTGGATATTATAAGTTTGCCTTTCATTCAGCTATTGGCACAATCCATCGTACTCGCTGCGTGAAAACATATAGGATGAGCAGTTCTCTGAGAATTCTCTTGGAGTTGGATATTATAAGTTTGCCTTTCATTCAGCTATTGGCACAATCCATCGTACTCGCTGCGTGAAAACATATAGGATGAGCAGTTCTCTGAGAATTCTCTTGGAGTTGGATATTATAAGTTTGCCTTTCATTCAGCTATTGGCACAATCCATCGTACTCGCTGCGTGAAAACATATAGGATGAGCAGTTCTCTGAGAATTCTCTTGGAGTTGGATATTATAAGTTTGCCTTTCATTCAGCTATTGGCACAATCCATCGTACTCGCTGCGTGAAAACATATAGGATGAGCAGTTCTCTGAGAATTCTCTTGGAGTTGGATATTATAAGTTTGCCTTTCATTCAGCTATTGGCACAATCCATCGTACTCGCTGCGTGAAAACATATAGGATGAGCAGTTCTCTGAGAATTCTCTTGGAGTTGGATATTATAAGTTTGCCTTTCATTCAGCTATTGGCACAATCCATCGTACTCGCTGCGTGAAAACATATAGGATGAGCAGTTCTCTGAGAATTCTCTTGGAGTTGGATATTATAAGTTTGCCTTTCATTCAGCTATTGGCACAATCCATCGTACTCGCTGCGTGAAAACATATAGGATGAGCAGTTCTCTGAGAATTCTCTTGGAGTTGGATATTATAAGTTTGCCTTTCATTCAGCTATTGGCACAATCCATCGTACTCGCTGCGTGAAAACATATAGGATGAGCAGTTCTCTGAGAATTCTCTTGGAGTTGGATATTATAAGTTTGCCTTTCATTCAGCTATTGGCACAATCCATCGTACTCGCTGCGTGAAAACATATAGGATGAGCAGTTCTCTGAGAATTCTCTTGGAGTTGGATATTATAAGTTTGCCTTTCATTCAGCTATTGGCACAATCCATCGTACTCGCTGCGTGAAAACATATAGGATGAGCAGTTCTCTGAGAATTCTCTTGGAGTTGGATATTATAAGTTTGCCTTTCATTCAGCTATTGGCACAATCCATCGTACTCGCTGCGTGAAAACATATAGGATGAGCAGTTCTCTGAGAATTCTCTTGGAGTTGGATATTATAAGTTTGCCTTTCATTCAGCTATTGGCACAATCCATCGTACTCGCTGCGTGAAAACATATAGGATGAGCAGTTCTCTGAGAATTCTCTTGGAGTTGGATATTATAAGTTTGCCTTTCATTCAGCTATTGGCACAATCCATCGTACTCGCTGCGTGAAAACATATAGGATGAGCAGTTCTCTGAGAATTCTCTTGGAGTTGGATATTATAAGTTTGCCTTTCATTCAGCTATTGGCACAATCCATCGTACTCGCTGCGTGAAAACATATAGGATGAGCAGTTCTCTGAGAATTCTCTTGGAGTTGGATATTATAAGTTTGCCTTTCATTCAGCTATTGGCACAATCCATCGTACTCGCTGCGTGAAAACATATAGGATGAGCAGTTCTCTGAGAATTCTCTTGGAGTTGGATATTATAAGTTTGCCTTTCATTCAGCTATTGGCACAATCCATCGTACTCGCTGCGTGAAAACATATAGGATGAGCAGTTCTCTGAGAATTCTCTTGGAGTTGGATATTATAAGTTTGCCTTTCATTCAGCTATTGGCACAATCCATCGTACTCGCTGCGTGAAAACATATAGGATGAGCAGTTCTCTGAGAATTCTCTTGGAGTTGGATATTATAAGTTTGCCTTTCATTCAGCTATTGGCACAATCCATCGTACTCGCTGCGTGAAAACATATAGGATGAGCAGTTCTCTGAGAATTCTCTTGGAGTTGGATATTATAAGTTTGCCTTTCATTCAGCTATTGGCACAATCCATCGTACTCGCTGCGTGAAAACATATAGGATGNAAAAAAAAAAAAAAAAAAAAAAAAAAAAAAAAAAAAAAAAAAAAAAAAAAAAAAAAAAAACAGTGGAAATCTACTGAAATTATTACGTGAGGCCAATATGTAGACAACTCATTGACAATTCGACTTCCTTCCGTTTTCTATTAAAGCAGTTTTTGTTTTTCAGTGAATAAAAAATAAGTCTCTCGTGTTAGAGCAACGTAATGTTCAGTTTTCATTAAAAATAAATATAATTAAGAGTAAATGAAAAAATTAAATTTATAAGGCAGAGAGAATAATGAGCATGAAAGATATGACCACTATAGTTCGCTCCAGACTGCCTGGAAAGGTGGAGTGGAAAAAGCACTTTGGCAGTACCTCAGTAAAAATATCGGTCACAATCATGTGAACTATTTCATTTTATTTTAGCCACAGATTAGTACGACCGTAATCCCCAAAAGAGCGAAGCATTTTTATTTCAGCGGAAAGGTTATCAGAGCAAAACACATTTAAAGACAAACACTGAAGCTGGATTCGAAGAGAGTACTCCATATAAAGTGTGGGAATAAACAGAGATTTAGTGCGGCAAACTTATTTCACTGAACGACACTAAAACTCCCTTCTTCGGAGACTATTCCCTACTATTTCCTATCATTACCCATTCAGCATCCAATGGCTGTTTCTCCCTGTTGTGGGACATAAGGAATAATAATAATAGGTAGTACAACAAGTGATCATATTACTAGCGTAAGTAACTGCAGTACCTAAATTATATAAGACCCCTAGCAAAGATATTACAAATATAAATTTTGGTCTTTCTCAAAACCCCCCTTTTTCCTACTTGAATTCAACAACAAATAATTAATTAATCAGTTTTTAAAAATATTTTATTTGGTTGTGGTATTTTATCCCACGTAAATTTTAAACAATTAATGAGAGGGAATAGAATATAAAAAAACTATCTGTCCCAGCCAGGAATCGAACCTGGATCTCCTGCTATCCGGGCCGGTGTACTTTCCAGTTAT
>KZ807299.1:249532-262825 GCA_000696205.2 Oncopeltus fasciatus | reverse complement strand
ATTTTATTAATTATATTTTAAATAATAATATTTTTTATTTTTCTGAGTTTTTCTATAATAATTAAAATTATTTGTTTACTTTTTTTAGTTAATGATTTAATAATTTGAGCAAGAATATACATGTTTGAGCGGGCCATCTAAATATTTTACTTATTGTTGATCTATGCCATTGAACTATTCTAAAGATAAGTTTAAGTTGTTTAAGTAGCAATAAAAGTCATCTTCAAAACGAATGAAAATCATCATATGAGTAGCGCTCATACTTAAATTTTAATGACTTTTTTTGTTATAAAATTTGTGCTTGATTATTTTTTAGAAATAAGTTAGCACGGAAGTTGTATGAGGCCTTTAAAGACATCTTTCTCTCCTTAATGTTGACTTGTATTTTCAAATACTACTGAAGATATTTGACGTATACAGTACGATGTTTACTCCTCACAAACATGAGTACTCTTTCACTCTTTTTAATTAAATATTAAAAAATATGGTATCTGCTAGTGAAAAGTCTGACACTAAAATGAAATATAACAAAGTAGTTACGGGACCTACTGTTGAATAAAATAATATTGTTAAATGCATTTAAAAAAAAAAAAGAAGTAATTTAAGAAGTTAAATCTAAAAATTGTAATTTGAATGCGGTATTTGATATCGCAATTCATAATAATGTAATGACGTGTGATGCCTGATATCTCTGCTGTGATACATGTTCCCCTAAGTAGTCAGTACTTTGTTAGTAGTTAGTACTTACTCAGTAACTATTGAGTAATCAGTACTAAACCCTGATACTTCACCCTCTTCAAAGGACCGAAAGGAACTGAAGACTCGCCAACTTCATTTGGGCAATTTGAGAAATTCTTCATCCAGAAGTTCCCAACCACGTTCCAAAAGCAAATTAAAATAAGCCTTTAGTGCAAGGGAACAGAATAAAAAATCTAACTGTCCCAGCCAGAACTTGATCTCCTGCTATCCGGACCGGTGCATTTTCCATTTATGCTACCGAGACAAGTCTGATAAGTTATTAAATTCCCCGCACTAGAAGATTGTTAACTTTACGTGGGATTAAATACCACAATAAAATAATATTTATAAAATTAAAATTAGAAAGTATATAACGAGAGTCATTTAAACAGCTTGACAATGTCAGCTGATGTGATATATTCGTCTGCCTCGGAGGTTAGACTCTCGACTCTAGTGCGGGGAATTTAATAACTTATCAGACTTGTCTCGGTGGCATAAATGGAAAATGCACCGGCCCGGATAGCAGGAGATCCAGGTTCGAGTCCTGGCTGGGACAGTTAGATTTTTTATTCTGTTCCCTTGCACTAAAAATTGTTAAAATTTACGTGGGATTAAATACCACAAAAAAATATTTATTAAAATAAGCCGTTCCAGTTGTGTAAAGCCTGAATAAAGAGGAAGAGTAGAGTAAGGGTTAAATCTCGGTCCAAGATCCAAGACCGATGTAAGTAAGTACTCATTTAATCATCCATATGGACAGGACTTAAGAAGTCCATACACACTCTGAGACTTTACTAACCGAAGGCTACTTCATCCAGTAAATAATCCTGAAGACTATCAGGAGTAAATAAAAATTAGATATTTTCATATGTATATGATATTTAGTACGACTGGATGCTTGGTACGTGGTGTCTTGGATGGGACACATGTCTACCAACAAGACATGGAAATTCATACGAACCTTCAGCAATGGACAGTAAGAGCAGAGACCTGCTAGCACTTTATGCTGAATGACAATGTAAAAGCACTGAAGACTTCATACCTCGTCCCTTCTCATGAAATAAAAAATAATAATAAAGGAACTGGGTGATATTGCTGAATAACTAGAAATTAGGAAGAGAGATGCGGTGTTTTTTCTGCTTTCTCCTTCTATAATACCTCTTCAATTCTACCGCAGTCTTTTCAGCTGGAAAGAAAAAATGTCGTCTTAATACAAACATCAATCTGAATAAAACAAACTTCTTGTGAGTAAGAACCACTTTTGAAAATTAAGTATGTTTATTTCAGATTTATGGGACAGAGTCAGAGAAAGGGAAAAACATTTTAAATTAATGAAAAGAGATTTCCTCAAGAACATCGCTGTTTAATGGAAAATGAAGACAATCAATACTTCATTTCATTAAAGAGTGAAATTTCTCGGCCTGCCTCCCATAACCCGAGTCCCCTCTGCCAAGAAAAAACATTACAACACCGATACAACAGCCAGTTGTAATGATCTTCCATCTTACTTCTTGCAATTCCTTTTTATTTTTTCGCATTTATCCATCAGAAGGAATAAAAGACACCAAAGAGCCATACATTTTACATATTTTTAATTTCTTATAACTTCTTAAACATATATATATTCGTTCTGGTCTCACAATCCTGGCGCTGCGGGTTCGAATCACGCCCAGGGTAATCTTCTATTTATTAGTAAGTTAGTAGCTAGACAAGAGCCATGGATGCTTAGACGGCAACCTGTAGATTGCCCCTTCCTCCGTGACCCTAAATGGTTGAATAGGAGGCTAACCCTTAAATAAATAATAATAATAAATAAAATATTCGCTGTATGTTTTGTGTTAAAGGTACATTCGGCATGAAAGAGAGAATAAATAAATGAAAAATGAACCGGCCCGGAAAGCAAGAGATCCAGGTTCGAGTCCTGGCTGGGACAGTTAGATTNAATAAAAAATATTTCTAGTTTGCATAATACCAACATCAAGAGAGAATTTAAATTAACATACATCTTAGCAAACAAGTTTCTATATTAGGTTAAACAGATTTGACAAAACGTAACGCCTAGTAGGTATCGATTTACATAAATAAATTTAGTAACAATCCAATTTTTTAATATATAATTTAATTTAAAGCTACATTTCAAGCTTTAAAAATGTAGACCTCCAGCTTCGGATTAAAAATAATCAATTTTTTCTCAGGAACTAACTATTCGTCCTTCACTATCTTTTACATTACAAGAAAAATTAAGACCTTAATAAAAGATCTTATGGCCGTAAACCTTCCCACTGGCCCATGATTGTTAATAAAAACATCATTATTATGAAGGGTAATTTATATCTTATTTATATTTAAAAGGAAATTAACATCTGAAATTTTTGGGTTTTGTTCGACGAAAAAAAAGTAATACGAAACAAATTTATAAGAAATAAATAAAATGAAATATGCTTATTTACTTTCCTTGGGGAGAATAGTTTTCACAGCTGTGAGCGGTGTCGCTTATCCACAGGAGCTTGCTTGATCCAGAGGTCAGGTCAACTTGCTTGATCAAGGCTGATTGGTTTCTTTATTTGCGAATTCCGCCTTTCAACTTCTCTTTAGCTTCTTCTTAAACATGAATTATTTTTAAGTAATATCAAATACCAATTAATTTACTAATAATAATAACTTAACTGATCCATGATTTTAGGAAGAAAAAAAGAAATTAGTTAGTAGCTGGCTTCCTCTGAAGTAACCCTCATTCTTATTTTAGTTTAATTTAAATTCAAGTTCGACAGCAGCCATTGTAGAAAGAGGACGTGTTTTCTTAGCTCTCTGCAATAGTTTCTTAATAAGTGATCAAAAGTGTTCAGTTGTTACCAAACTGGTCACAGTTGAAGATGTATCCAGTCTGAATGCATTGACGAAGTTTCGAGGAATTTTACCTAGGAAAAAACGCACAGTAAGCGAGTAAAAGACTCAATTTTTTTTTTTTTTTTAAGTAGCGAGGAGCATATAGGCAGGCGTGCTTAGTCAAGCTCGTCCCCTCCGGCTCCCAGCCAGCCTGCTGGTATCGGCCGGCTTACACTATCGGCTAAGCAGATTAAGTAATTTCTGATTGGTCCCCGGCTTAAGTGTTAAATTATAAAGTTAATTTACTGTTTATTTATTACGTACGTAATGGGAGATGCTTACCATCATAAAAAAATAGCCATGAAATAAAAGCGCCCTCATTCAGAAAAATAGAGCCACGAAGACACCTTCATCTTCCAGCCTAAATGAAAATATACACATCTCCACAACAAGTAGAACTGCATCGCCGGTTAATAACCTATATCAACCAACAGTCTCACCCTCCGATACCGGGTCGCTCGACCCCGCTCAGACCACTACTTCACAGCTCACAAAGACTTCACCATTTTTCACAGCGAATCCATTCAATGTACTCTCTAATGAAGAGACCATGGAGACCTCTGAAACCTCACAGCGAGTATCAAAGCCCTCCCCAATATTCGTTAAAACATTTCAAATTTTGGCCTGATGTGCAGACAGCTGGATGAGAAAGTAGGCCGTGGAAAATACATATTATGAGCTGAAAGTCAGACATATAAATCAATCCTTACTCTTCAGATTCTTACAGGGAAGTATAAGTATACGCTAGAGGTAGTACGCTATCTGAAATCAGTAAACGCCCAGTTCCATATGTACCAGCTAAAAGACGATAGGACTCTACATGTTGTTATTAGGAACCTTGGCCACACTACACCGATCGACGACATCAAGGAAGACCTCACTGACTGAGGGTGCGTGGTGAAAAACTTTCTCAATGTTTTAAGCCCTGGAAGCGGAACAGATAAGTCACCCCTACAACTGTTTTTCATAGATTTTGAAAAACGCCCAATGTTCAAGAAATTTATTCAATTTCAGCAATGTTCTGAACAATTATCAAAGCTGTGAGGCCCTACGTAAAAAAAGAGGTGCTCCAGTGCCATAATTGCCAACAATTTGGGCATACCAAAGCCGGCTGCAATTATAACCCGCGGTGCGTAAAATGTGGCGGTCCGCATCACACCAGCAACTGCCAAAAATACAGGAGGAACCTGCTACTTGCACCCACTGCCCTAAAAACCATCCTGCCAGCTACAGGGGCTGCGATGTGTACAAGCAGATCAAACAAAATGTATACAATCAACAAGTATCATCGCAACAACCTGCAACCCAAAACTTGAGCCCAACATCAAGAATTGTCCAGCCAGGTGTCTCTTATAGATCTCTCGTCCAAGAACAGAAGCCAACAGAGAAACCCACCCAGGTAGACCCACAACCCAGGCCTAGATCTCTATCTCGTACTAGACGATAGCGTCAGCAGCAACAGCAACCCCAGCTATTAGGGCAAACCATCACACACACCCCTCCTCCCACCGTCAATTCAGAACTCCAATATGTCAGCAATATTTTACCACAACCGTATCCCCCACCCAGAAGAGCGACCCACTATCCCCAACGTTCCGACTCTGCCCTTATCAAATGATTTGTTCACCTCATTTAACTCCTTCGTCTCACAACTTAACTCTCTCATTACACCACTCATATCTCTACTGACCAACCTGGTCACCAAAATGACCCCAGCAACTCCCACACCATAATTTCCGTATCTAAGAATTCCTTTACTATTCTCCTATGGAACGCTAACGGCATTCGGACGCACACTGACGATCTCAAACTAGTACTCGATTAAAAAAAACACAGACGTAGTATTACTGACAGAAACATGACTAACTAAACGAAATAATCTAAAAATTGCTAGCTAATACACTTATAGGACAGACCATTCTATACCCATCATATCTTACCATCCACTTCCACAGAGTCCCTTCAATCAACATCAGTGTCTATTTTCACACCCTGTTATCCTATCACACTTTTTGCTGTGTATTGTCCTCCAAATAAGACTATCACTAAACCAGAATTTTCCACTTTCCTCAAAAAACGTTGTTCCCGTTTCCTTGCTGGTGGAGACTATAATGCGAAACACTGCAATGGGGATCAAAAACGACCAACTCCCGTGGTCGTTCTCTGTATAATGCGATATCATCCCAAAACCTAAGCACAATTAGTCCTTCCTCTCCAACATATTGGCCTTCTGACGTTAACCGCCTTCCTGATATCCTAGACCTTTCATTTGCATAGTCGTGTATTGTACGCCTTCGAGAGAGGATCTACTGCGAGCTCCGCCGGATTAGTACAGATAAGCGACTTAGTTCTAGTTCATTTACTAGCTATAAGACTTTATTTTAAACTCATTTTTCTTTTAGTTGTAGTATTTTACTTTATTTTATTTTTTTCTGGAGTCTACGTTTTAAAACACGGGGAACGATGGAAAGCTCCCCGAGTCCGAAGCGACGTAAAAAATTGAAACCGATTTTTCTACATGAAGAACCGCGTTTCAATCACCCAAACCAAACAATAAAGTTTGTCTCAATATGAAAAGAAGGGGAAGGTAATCTGTCAAATGTCTCCCCATTTTTAATTGAAAAAGCTGTAGTGGGAATAGCAGGTAAGGTTGAAACAATTAAAAAACTAAGAGATGGCTCCCTTTTGGTACAAGTATACAATGATGGGCAGGCACAAAAACTTTTGAAAATTAAAAGCCTTTTTGACCAAGTACCTGTAATCGCTGTACCTCACGAAAAGTTAAACAATAGTAAGGCGGTAATTCGTCATTACGATCTAATGTGTAGTACGCCGGTTGAAATTTTAGCAAATTTAAAATCTCAGAATGTAATTGACGTAAAACAAATAACGAGAAGAAATTATAACCACCCAACTCCCACATATATAATCACATTTTCACATTTTCCACTCCTACCCCGCCGACTGAAATAAAAGCAGGTTATTTAAATTTACCTGTTAGAAGGTTTATCCCCTCCCCTCTCAGATGGTTTTCTTGTATAGGCTTCACCAACTATTTAGTATATACACAGCAGAATTATGTGCTATTGCCGGGGGACTGTACAATTGTATGTCTACAAATAAAAACCATATCATTATTGCTACTGACTCACTTAGTGCAATACAAGGCCTGGAAGATATTTACTCAACTCACCCCAGTGTCATACGCATCCAGGAATATATTGCTATGCTGAATGCTATTAGAAAATTTGTGCGCCTTATTTGGGTACCAGGACATAGAGGTATAAAAGGAAATGAACTGGCTGATCAAGCCGCAAAGAGTGCCCTGAGTTTACAAATACCAGAAAGAATTTTTGTCACCCCCAGAGATATCGCAATTCCACTGTTGGAAAAAATATCAAAGGCCTGGCAGTCACTGTGGGATGAATCCCCACAAAGTAAACTCAAACTACTATAGAAAACAGTCAAACCATGGAAGACGTCTGAACGTGAAAATCGTAAAAAAGAGGTAGCCATCATGCGTCTACGAATAGGCCATAGCAGACTTACTCACGGTTTTCTAATCAATAAAGATTGAACATGCACGAAGTGTCAAATGCAACTTTCAATTCAACATATATTTTCCGAATGTCGCTATTACACTGATCTTCTTAATAGATTCAATCTCACACCCACTATATCCACAACACTCGGTAATAACGAAGAAAACATAAACAACGTAATCAATTTCTTGAAATACACGTCCCTATATGATCACCTGTAACCGTGTAACATTAGCTTAAATTAAGAATGCAAAATCAACTAATGACATGATTCGAGAGGTCCATTCTGGTGTGAGGGCCCCTTGACACGTCTGGCGGGGCCGTGTTCGTTCCCTCTCAAAAGCTTCCTAGAGGGTGTGGTCGGATTGGCACACTGAGCACATCCTCGTCCCAGGCTGTTCAGTAAATCCCACATAATGGGCCTCAAATAGTTGAGGGAGCGGCCCAGTTCGCGGGTGCGGGCCGTTGGGGGTTGCTGTGTCCGTGGGGCCTCTTGATTCTCTAGTCATGAATATATTTGCTGAAACAAATACACTAATAGTAATGTTCAATAACGTTTCAAAAACCAAATCAACTGAACGAATAGATTAATTGAACACAAATAATCAGACTCAATTTATATGAAGGACTTCCTTTTAGCTATTAGTTATCCCTTATTCCTATTCCAAAACACCATTCCAAAATTACCTCCCTCCCTCATTAATGGCCCAGTCGCCTGGGCCTTGTTTAGAACTCTTATAGAAGAGTCACTTGACCTCGGAATTTCTCTGAGAAACTCAGATGATCTAGATGACGCTGTACATTCCATTAGCACAAACGTTTAGCAATGCATGTATATGGCTAATCTCAAACCAATATTTGCCAAATACTCGTCTGAGTCCCAAAAACTACTCCCAGGTTCGCTTAAAAAGCTCATCATAGGAAACGCCACTCAAGAGCATTGTTCCAAAAATATAGACACCCCAGACTCGTAAAACAAAAATTAGGTGTTCTACGAAATGAGGCCTTTAATGCCTATCTGTCTACCCTCTCAGCAGGAGACAAATCCCTTTGGATTGCTACTCACAGAATCCTTAAGAGCTATGAAGCTTCCACTACATTGCGTTGAGGAGATGGTTCCTGGGCCTCCTCTGACAAAGACAAGGCCGAAATATTTGCCCAGTACCTCAAGCAAGCATTTACTCCTCACTCAGATCCCTTAGACCTGCCCAATGCCGCGGGGACTGAGAAGTTCCTGGACATGCCATCCAGTCCTTTCTATACAATACTCTGAGAATAATTGCAAATGCTCCCTATTACGTATCCAATTCATCCTTCACCACGATCATCCCTTATGCTCAAAACTTCATTTCTCCCGCTTCACTCTTTTCCACAGTAAACTGCCAAACCATCCTAATCCACTAGCACAAACCATGTCTTCCAACTTCAACCCCTACAACCCTCCCCGTCGACTCAAACGAAGATGGCTCCGTGACCTCCTGGGGACATAGTCTGTAAATAATTTTAGAGTGGTGTAATTGGTCACCTTCTCTCCTCATGTGATTGAATGTCATTTTTACTTCATTGTGATAAAATTACAAAATGATTTTATTTAACAGAATGTAATAAATAAATAAAAATTTAATAATTAAAAAAATTGTAAATCATATAGCGATATAATATTATTTTGGCAATACAAATATGAAATATAAATTTTGGCTAGTTAAAAGGTATGTAAAAGTTTTACATACTATTCTTACATTTTACCATGCAAATAAAAGACGGGTAACTTTCCCTGACATAAAGGGCTGGAGGAAATTGGGAAGTGAGACAACAAGAAAGAAAAACTGCCTGTGCATTCACCTCATTTTTGCCACCTTCTCTTGAGGAGTCTAGGACGTTATTCGGGGTGATCGTGGGTTGTCAGAGAAAGTTGGGTGTCTTCATATGAAATTTAAAAGTCAAGGAGTCAGGACAAAGGAGGAATATAGAGGATATGGATGGTTTTATGCCCCTGGTACACTTTATGTATTAAGCTAAGATGATTTTAGTTGGGGTTCGGTCAAGGTAGATCCAAAAAACACAAATTGTTTTTTATGTATTAAGACTTCTCAGCGACTAGCGATTCGATATCCAATTACGCCTAATTAATGTATTCTAGATTGCCAAGTTACTTTCTATTAATAATCTTGACTTGAGGTTTAGCTGTTTATTGAAGGATCTAAAGTGCCAGTTTATTATTGTCTCTTTATCGGTACTTGAGTCTTACAAGTTAGTCTAAGTCTAAATGGAAGCCAAGAGAGCAGGCTGTCAAAGAGAAAGGAAGTTAGATTTTTTTTTACAGAAGAGCTGGCGGACATCGGCCTCTTTGGACAGTAAAAGTGATATTGACCGATTTAATTTCATTTACCTTTATTCACCAGAGGCCATGGGAAATTAAGTTATGACGGGATTGGAGATTTTCAGCAGTTTTTAGGTGAGAGTAGCAGATAAAAAGGGCTGCGTATTTAAAAGGGCATAAAAATAGAAGCGAGGACACTACCTTGTGGAACACCTACTTTCATGGTATAAATGTTAGAATACGTCTATCTATTACAGACCTAGAAGAAATGGACAAGTAAAGAGATAAATGGCTATGAGAGGGTCGTCTTATGTTAAAAGAACAAAACGCTGTGAAAATCCCTACTAATGGCTTCCATTGAATGAATACCGTAAAATATAGTTATCTAGGAAGTATAAAATATTAAAAGAAACATTGAAAAAAACAAAAACAAATTGAATAATATCAAAGAAAAATATATTTATGCACACTTTTTTTCTGAAATGACGGCACATGTTTAACTAAGGTTTTCTATGTTGTTAATTTCATTGGGTCCATCTACCATAACGTATGTTAAGCGTTTATAAGAAAAACTCGTATGCCCGAAATATTACTTATACATAAAATTGCTCTAGCGGAGTTTTAAAAGTAGATTTGATAAGTGGCATATTTTATCGTTAATTAAAATATATAGCAGTAAAATAACTATGAAAAAAAATTAATTTTAGAAAATTTCATTTTAGACCTAATATATGTTACAAAAGCTTTTCATATATCAAGCTGTAAGAAATATTTTTACGATTATTGAATTTTGACTTCCTTTAAATTACCCTACGCCTTAATCGTTTATAACATTAGCAAATTCATCCGAGGGTTTCCAAAAAAAAAATGTCAAATACCAAATTTGGTTTCTCAACTATCAAGCTATTTTAATAAATATCCGTAAGGTTTAATTTTAAAAGAATATAATTTATTTTCCCTTTTTATACTAATTTTTCTCAATATTATAATAAAGATGATTTTTTTTAAATTTGTTCTTTCTCACACATACTTCGCTTGAGAGTAATCCATTTGCAGGTTTTAATACGGTCATAGCATGGTTGGTCGGTGGCCAATAGGAAGACGAGCTGCCTCCTGCCACCATTCTGCTCAGGTGTTACCTTCTATAACTCATAAATATATCTTCTGCAATGTGCTAGGTCGCTTGAGAGTTATCCATTTGCAGGTTTTAATACGGTCAGAGCATGGTTGGTCGGTGGTCAATAGGAGAACAAGCTGCCTCCTGCCACCATTCTGCTCAGGTGTTACCTTCTATAACTCATAAAGATATCTTCTGCAATGTGCTAGGTCGCTTGAGAGTTATCCATTTGCAGGTTTCAATACGGTCAGGGCATGGTTGGTCGGTGGTCAATAGGAGAACAAGCTGCCTCCTGCCACCATTCTGCTCAGGTGTTACCTTCTATAACTCATAAAGATATCTTCTGCAATGTGCTAGGTCGCTTGAGAGTCATCCATTTGCAGGTTTTAATACGGTCAGAGCATGGTTGGTCGGTGGTCAATAGGAGAACAAGCTGTCTCCTGCTATTATTTTGCTCCTGGTATCACCAATCTAGCGCTGACTACTTTACAGAGTTTTGGAGGGAGTGATTTGCATATAGATTAACCAACAGCTGCCCCCTCCCAAATCCAATCCTGGGGCATTTTAATAAAGAAATCTATCGATTCAGCTAAGTATGCCCACATACTGGCAAATAATCTCTTTTCAGCTCAGATCAGTATTCACTCTCTGGATGACATTGTGTAATATCAAAGGTGTCAAATATAAATTCACTCTGATCCCAATAGACGCAGTGTCTAACCAATACAAATCACTTGAGCGGGATTTTATGTTCATACTAGATATTACCGGGATATCTTGTGCCCAGGTAAACATATGGTAGTCTCAGTTCACTGATATATTATCTGAAGAGGGGTTAGTCAGGGATTTCGTCTTGGGAATTGAAGAATTAAAACTTATTTGTAAACAAAGACGTTTTATTTATTTTCATCAACGTTTTGGCCTAAGTTTCAGGACTTCATTAGGGCAAATTTTGTGATAGGGAGAGAGATTTTCCTGCCTTCCCCATCACTTATTTGCTCTGATGAAGGCCTGAAATTTAGGCCAAACGTTAGGGAAAATAAAAAAAACTTCTCCAAATAAGTCCTGACTAACCTCTCCTCATAAAGCTTGAAGGTCAACTATATACCTCCAAATGATATATTATTTTTTTATCGGGATAAATGACTATATTTATCAGGTGCATAAAACTAACTAAATATAAGTCAAAATTTTCTAGTTTTTCAATTCGGATTTCAAAATGTATACATTTTTTGTATTTAATGAAAAACTTCTTATTCTTATTGAATAATTTTAGTAAATTAAATTGGAATTTTTCTTAATTCCTGTCATTCTTGTAATATTTATATTTTAGTAGAGGAAAATGGTATAAAAATATGTTTATATTTTTTAACACAATTATAATTATGTTTTAAGATCATGGTTTTAAAAGAAAACCATATTTTTATTTAGGTATTTTTTTTATATGGTTGAGAAACAATTTTTCAATAATTGTTTATTAAATTACTGTAATCAAATGAGGGAGAGCTTTGTTTTTTACGATCTATTGGAAGATGAAAATTATTTTATTCTATTCTAAGTACTGTCGAACTTTAATAAATTGAAGTAAGTTTTTTAAAGTTCAGCCTATAAGAAACAAACAGGTATTGTAACTCGTTTGTGCCCTAAAAATGACCTATTTCAATTACAAGTCCTTTATTTCTATTGTAATTGTCATTTCACCCTATGTAAGGTTGAGAATAGTCCGTCTCTAGTTGGTAAAATGCATATGGACTAAAACCAACACTAGAAGCAAAAAAAAAATACAACTAATAACTGCATCATTCATAATAAAACTAATTCTTACTATATCTAAGAGGCAAATAAATATTATTCTTATTTAAAGTGAAAGTATGTGAGACTAGGCGCGTGTGTGTGTGTGTTTGTGTACTTTGAATTATGTATTTAGATACAAATATGTACAGGAGGATAAGCAAAATAATGTAATTTACAAAAAATAAAATACAAAGATAATTTTACTGAAGTTATGAATACCCTTCTGATTCTCTCTGCCGAAGAATATCCTTGAAAAAATTTGTCTTTCTTTTATAATTACACATTTGTGAACACTAAATTATACTAGAGTAAATAAGAAAATAACCAGAGTATATATTAGTATATAGTAAATAAGATACGAAGAGAAAGATGTACTGCAAAAGGAGAGCAAGTTATTGAAGTGGGAAATGCTGAGATTGGAATTATTTTTTATCCTCTTTATAATATACTACTCTTTCCGCATAAGAATTTAGTTCAGCATTTTGCTTAATGAACATATAAAAGTTTATTTTACCAAAGAATGGGGTCCCAATATGTTCTGGAAGTTTACTTTTTCAAACTTTATAATCAGTTTATATTAATTAGATAAACAATAATTTCAATTATTGAAATCAAATTGAAAAAAGTTTTTATTTTAGACATAGTGTAATAAATAAAAATTTATTTTTAAAAAAATAGTCTAAATACTCGAAATTATAAGTTTTTTTCTAATAGAATAATGATATTATTTTACTTATTGGTATGAGTAATACTCATTATTATTTAAAAATTATTAATTAGTAAATTAAATATTACTTTTTTGTATAATTTTTTTTTTTTAATTTAGGGAATAATATAATGTTTGAATTTTCAGTTTCAATCAATCATTACATATTATGTTTCTAAAAGTTTCGTCC